>PVJO010006941.1:0-85318 GCA_004026905.1 Hystrix cristata | reverse complement strand
TACTAACAAAGAAAAGTCCAGGTCCTGATCCTGCATTCTACAAGAAATTTAGAGATGTTCTCATGCTGCTACTCCTCAAACTCTAATGAAATTGAAAGGAAAGCAGTACTCCCAAAATCATTCCTGGAAACAAACATTATCCTGATACTAAAACCAGAGAAGGATCCAACCAAAAAAGAATTACAGGCCAATCTCCTTCATGAACCTGATACAAAAATCCTCAGTAAGATACTGGCAAACAGAATACAGCAAATAATCACGAAGAGTATATACCCTATGACCAAGTAGAATTCATCCCAGAGATACAAGGCTGAATCAACATACAAAAATCAATAAATGTGATACACCATATTGAGCCAATGACAAAAACCATATGATCATCTCAATAGATGCAGAAAAGTGTTTGACAAAGTCCAACACTCATTCATGATAAAAATCCTAGAGAAACTTGAAATAGATGGTCTTTATCTCAATGTGATAAAAGCCATCTATGACAAACCAACAACCAACATATACTAAATGGACAAAAAACTGAAAGCTTTCATTCTAAAATCAGGAACAAGGCAAGAATGTACACTATTACCGATCTTAGTCATTATTGTTTTGGAAACATTAACCAGAGCAATAAGACAAGAGAAAGAGAAGAAAGGATAAGGATAAGAAAGGAAGACGTGGGGCCGGGGATTTAGCTCAGTGGTTAGAGTGCTTGCCTTGCAAGCGCAAGGCCCTGAGTTCGATCCCCAGCACCAAAAAAAAAAAAAAAAAAAAACCTAGATAGCAAGAAAGGAAGACGTTAAATTATTTGCAGATGACATGATTCTCCATATAGCAATTCTACCAAAAGACTACTAGATTTAATAATCAAATTCAGCAGCATAGCTGGATACAAAGTCAACACTCAAAAATCAATATCATTCCTGTACACAAATAACAAACTCACTGAAAGAAAAACTAGGGAAACAACCCTTTCACAATAGTACCAGCCCCCCCAAAAATGAAGTACCAGGAGTAATCTAATGAAGGCAGCAAGACACCTATACATTGAAAACTACAGTACTTTGAAAAAGGAGATTGAAGAGGATATCAGAAAAAGGAAAGATATCCCTTGTTCTTGGGTAGGAAGAGCCCATATAGTGAAAATGGCCATACTTCTAAGCCTGTTATACAGATTTAATGCAATCCCAATCAAATTACCAATAGCATACCTCACAGAATTAGAGAAAACAGTCCTAAAATTCATTTGGAACCAGAACAGACCTAGAATACCAAAAGCAATTCTAAGCAATAGAGTCAAGGCAGGGGGCATCACAATCCCTGACCTGAAATTATATTACAAAGCTACTGTGATAAAAATAGTATGGTACTAGTATGATACTGGCAAAAAAAAAAGACCCAAGGATCAAGGAACAAATTATAAGATGCAGAAACAAGTCCAAACAGTCTCACCCACCTTGTCTCTGACAAAGAGGCCAAACACCCTCACTGGAAGAAAGATAGCCTCTTTAATAAATGGTCCTGGAAAAACTGGCTCTCCACGTGCCATACATTAAAACTAGACCCATATATTTCGCCGTGCAGCTTAAACTAAAATCAAAATGGATCAAAGATGTAAATTATAAAACAAACACTAAAATTCTGCTAGAAGATTAAAACTGTGCCAGCAGATTATCTTCCAGCAGATTTTTAGTGTTTGTTTTACCTATTCTGGTAGAACTCTTAAAGACATAGGTGTAGGTAAAGATTTTAAGAACAAAACCCCGATTGCCCAGGAAGTATCTCACAAAATCAACAACTGAGATCTCACCTTATTAAAAAGCTTTCACACTGCAAAAGGAACCACCAACAGAGTGAAGAAACAACCTACAGAGTGGGAAAAAAATTTCGCTAGCTGTTTTTCTGACAAAGGATTACTATCTAGAATATACAAAGAACTGAAAAAAATCAGACCAGTCCAAATTTAAAGATCTAATCCAAAAATGGGCAGCTGAAATGAATAGATAGTTCCCAGATGAAGAAATAGAAACAGCAAATAAACATATGAAAAAATGTTCAGCATCACTTGTCTTTCAAGAGATACAAATGAAAACAATGCTGAGATTCCATCTCACTCTGGAAAGAATGGGTATCATCAAGAAGTTAGCCAATGATAAATGCTGGTGGGGATGTGGGGGAGAAAGGAACCCTTCTCGACTGCTAGTGGGAATGTAGACTGGTGCATCCACTGTGGAAATCAGTGTAGAAATTCCTCAAAAAACTAAAAGTCAAGGTTGCATTTCACTCAACTCTTCCCTTCTTAGTGTGTTCCCAGAAGAATTAAAAGCATCATAGCATGACAATATATGCACACCCATGTTTATAGTGGCACAGTTTTAATAACTAAATCTTGTGAACAGCCCCTTTTGTGGGTGGACAAGTCTGAACTCCTGTATCAGCGTATGCCCCTTCCAGCTACCTAAACTGGACTGTTTTTCTAGCTTTCCTCTTAACTTTCCAATTAAAACTATTTTTCTATAAATTTCTGCTTTAATTTTATTTTCTATTATTATTAAAAGGAAGAATCCAGTCTAGCCTATACCACTTACTCCCAAGACCCTTGTGTAATACTCTGTAGAAATTAAATGATAAAGGTTTCCCATTCCCACATGACATCGCACTTTTCTGTTCCTCTCAAATCTTTTGTGCTTATGGCAACAATGATGATATTATGACTTTAGGGGTCTTCCAAGAGTTCATACTCTAAAATGAAAAGAGCAGCTCTCATACTTGATTGTGGAAACAGTATTGACCAAATCTTGCTGAATTTGACCAGGGCTCTCTCGGATTGATAAGGGCTTTAACTCTTAAGAGGTTCTTGATAGGATGAGTTCTGCTTTAATGTAAAAAAGACCAGCTTGTTGTGACACATTTAAATATGAAAGGTGTCTCTTCTGAACATGACTATATTGCCTTTTCCCTTCACTTCTTTTCCTTCAGAATGATTTTAAAAGTCCACACTCAAAGATATTCTCACCATCTTAGGTTTTGTAAGTAGGGCTCTACCTTCCCAAACAGATGTTATCCCTGAATATAATTTCAGATTTGAGGTCTGCAGACTGCTTATTCAAGGACCTTGTAAATTGAGAACTGATTCTTTCCCCGACAGACTCTGTTCCTAGAGGAACTCATCCTTTCGGCTCTGGGAGACAGATCAGTTTGGGAAGCTTCTCAGATTAGGGTCCTTGACAAAACAAATTGTTATATGAAGAACTAAGATACCTAGGGATATTTACTAACAACTCATACAAATTAGAGAAGAATCAAAACTTTAGAATGTAAAAAATCATGTTAGCTAATCATTTTATGGCAAAATATAGAATTAGGAAAATGGAGCTCCCAATTAAAAACTGACATAACACATCCTCAAGGAAGCCAAATATAGGACAAGTCTGGGTGTAGTGAGGAAAATTGCTAGTGGCTGTCATCAAAGTTGGTTAGAAAAAGCTGTATGACTGATACTTTGTCATTGCCAAATTTAGTTTACTCGGTGCTTTTTACTAGATTTTAAAAATCTAGTTTAAAAAACTAGATTTTATTTGTAACATGTAGAACTGTGCAGATAACCTGAATTAATAGAGAAATTATAGTTTTCCCCTTAAGATAAATTATCATAGAAGGTAAGCTCAGAGCACTAAAGTGCTGCTGGAATAAATGAACCATTTCACTTTCGTAAAGTTCTTAGTGTTTGCAACTTTGACTTCAGAGTTGATCACATTTGCATGTTCTGAAAGGAAAGTGAGGTTTTTTTTTTTTAAAAAGTAACTGCTTAATTTCACATTTGTTTAACAATATTTCCAAAGTGATTGTTCTTTTTTACTTCCATCTCTAAATATGCTCATAAAATTTGTATCTTATTCTTTTTATTGGCTCCAACATCAGTTTGTGAGTGGTGGTGCACACCTGTAATTCTAGCACTTGAGAGGCTGAGGCAAGAGGATCACCATGAGTTTGAGGCCAGCTTTGGCTACATAATGAGTTCAAGACCAGCCTAAACTACACAGTGAGACCCTGTCTCAAAAAGCAAAAAAAAAAAACCAAACAAAAAAAGCCACAAAAAAACCTGGATCAGTCCTGGCTTATTATATATTTGATATAATTTTTGATATATGTCACTTATGAAGAGAAGTTGACATCTCTGTACAACTTATCTTCATCTTTGTTTCTTTTTCCCTCTGAAAGAATCCCAAGGACTGCAGCAAAGCCCGGAAGCTGGTGTGTAACATCAACAAAGGCTGTGGCTATGGTTGTCAGCTCCATCATGTGGTCTACTGCTTCATGATTGCATATGGCACCCAGCGAACACTCATCTTGGAATCTCAGAACTGGCGCTATGCTACTGGCGGATGGGAGACTGTGTTTAGACCTGTGAGTGAGACATGCACAGACAGATCTGGCATCTCCAGTGGACACTGGTCAGGTAGGGAGCTTGTGCCGCGTGTCAGATCTCTGGCATGAACAGATTATCAGATTTCTAGGTTGTTTCATAGATCATAATCATCTTTTCTTCTGGATCCAGATATGCTATATATTATCTAAATAAGATCTAGAAAAACAGTGTTGTATTTTGTGATGTTTCATTTCTGATGTTCATTTGTACCTGGATTTTACAAAATCACTGAGCTTTTTCAAGGACTATAACTTAATCTTTTAACAATAGTGACACAGCTTTCACTTTTTAGTGTGCTTTCACATTATTGAATTCATTTGATCCTTATAAATTTGAGATATTATATAAAATTTTATACATTATATACATTATTTTGTGAAGATTTACTTATAAATTTACACATTGTGTAAAGTAGACCTGTGGTTCTCAAATATTAGCATCCCTGGAGGACTTTTAAAACACCAGTTCCTGATACAGAAATTCTGAAGTAGGGCTAAGAATTTGCATTTCTGACAAAATTTCCAGATCTTGGAACCACGCTTTGAGAACCATTGAGGTGTAGACTATGCAGGTAACTTTTTCTCTGCTTTATAGTTGAAGACAGTGAAGCCTAATTTGCTTGTTGTTTGGTGTTTTGTTTTGCTATGCTGGGGATTGAATGCTAGGCCTTCCACACTACACTAAGCTACACGCCCAGTTCTTTTTGTTATTCAAAACAAAGTCTTTCTAAGTCACTACATTGCCCAGTCTGGGCACTAACTTGCCATCTGACTGCTTCACCCTGCCGAAGTGCTGGGATTACAAATCTGTGCCACTGTATTCAGCTTGTCTAACTTTTTATGTGATTTTAATTTTATTCAGGAAATATATCATGAAGAATAAAGTGAACTAAGATGCTATGCTAGGCATTCTAAAAAGATAAAATGAATCGTCCCTTCTCTCCAAGGAGGTACTAGACTATAGTCTTACTGCTAGTCTGCTGCTCTTTTTTCTACAATTTTTATCTTTAAATAAGATCTGAAATTGGGTTATGTTTGTTTTAAAATCCTTGCTTAGGGGTTGGGGATTTAGCCCAGTGATAGAGCATTTGCCTAGCAAGTGCAAGGCCCTGAGTTTGACCCCCAGTGCCTGCCCCCAAATCTTTGCTTTATTATTTTGTAGATTTAGAGAAATTACTTAACCCGGGCTTTAGTTTTCTTATCGGTAGAATGAGGAATAATAACTTACTTCATTGAACTGTTTATATCATTAAATAATATATGCAGTACACTACCACACAATATAAGAGCTCTGCGGTGTGGCAGATAATGAACTAAGTGATTAGGATCAATGCTAAACAGGACAGTAGCTGTTTCTGCACTTACATCTTGTGGGAAGTCACATATTTTCAAAAAGTTGATTGTAGTATATGTGGGTTTTTTGTTTTGTTTTTTGGAGTTTTGTTGTCGTTGTTTTGGGGGCGTTGGTTTGTTTTTGGCTCCTTAGCAAAAAAAAAAAAGTACCTGACTATTCATGGAAGTGTGATGAAAATTAATTAGGTTTTTTTTTTTTTTTATGGTGCTGGGGATCGAACTCAGGACCTCATACTTGTGAGGCAAGCACTTGAACCACTCAGCTAAATCCCCAGCCCCTAATTAGGTAATTTTTTAAAAAATATTTTGAGTTGCTCTGTTAAAGAGCCCATATGGATTAAAAGTATTATTTTGTAATATGATTTTTGTCATGAATAGGATGATATATAATCCTTACTCTATATATCAGCATATTTTTCTTTGTGAGTCACTTCATGTTTTAAAATGAACCCCTTAATCTAGAACTTTGCTGAGTTTTAGTTTTAAGGTTGTATCTTTCTGGTCTGTAGTTTATCAATAGTGCTTACAGATAGGATGTAAAAATTAAGAAGGTACTGTACTAAATTTGTCAGTCAGGAAAAAATTCTGCCATACTTTTGTAGCTAACATTTTTCATTTCATGTTTTTAGTTCAGTTTTAACTTCAGTTGTGGAAATTTATAGTCAGGATTCATCATGTTGCTATTAGGGATAGGATTGTTTGTGTCCCTCATGTTACCATTATAGTTTGTCTATGAATTCGTTCGTAATCTGAGTTTGCGAGGCAGACTAGTATTGAAGATGTAAGACTATGAGCGATTATAAGGGCAGTAGCTCCTATAAAACTCCAGGGTGTTTGAGTTATGATAGCTACGATTATGAGTGCTATATGACTTACGTTAAGAGTAAGTGATAAGGGATGTTAGGTCTGTTTGGCATATGCAAATTGAGCAAGTTATAATTATTCCTCATAGTGATAGAATAAATGGGTATGCTATGTAGCTTGTCAAAGGGTCAAGCAGGGGCAAGATTCATATTATTCTGTAGCCTCCTAGTTTTAGAAGGACTGCTGCTAGTACTATGGATCTGGCGATAGGAGCTTCTACATGTGCCTTTGGTAATCATAAGTGAAGACCGTAGAGGGATATTTTTACCATGAAAGCTGTAATGCGTGCTAGTCAGAGCAGGTTGTCGGATCAATTAGTTGTTATGGGTGATGAGTTGTAGTTAAATAGTAGGAAGTTTAATGACCCTACTTTTTTTTGTAGGTAGATTAAAGCTACTAATAGTGGTAGGGATCCTACTGATGTATAGAATAGAAAGTATATTCCTGCATTCATTTGCTCTGTTTGATAATGATTAATGTGGGGATTAAGGTTGCTTCAAATAGAATATATAATACAATTATTTCTGTAGCCGAAAATGTTATAATGAGGAGAACTTGAAGTAAGATTAATAGTGAAATAAAGTTTTTTGTGGTTAGGTTTTTTTTTTTTTTTTTCTTTTTGGTGCTGGGGATCGAACTCAGGGCCTTGTGCTTGTAAGGCGAGCACTCTAACCACTGAGCTAAATCCCCAGCCCTAGGTTCATCTTTTAGATGGTGTTGGCTGGCGATGATTATAAGTGAAGAAGTCATAGTGTTAGAATCAATAAAGGGGATGATAAGGAGTCTGAAGTAAAGTTTACTGAGTAGGTTTGACTGTTGCTATCAAGTTTATATAGTGTAAGTAGGCTAATTAGAGTAATTAGTAAGCTATGTGCTGTAGTGTTAATTCAGATCATTGGTTTTTTGGATAATAGACCGTTGGGATTAATATGACTGTAGGAATGATGAGTTTTAGCATTGTAATAAGTTTAAATTTTGTATGTAGCCTAATCCATATGTATTTGATACTGTAACTAATAGTGCTAGGCCTACAGATGCTTCGCAGGCGGCAAATATAAGTAATATAATGGAAATGGTGAATATGAAGTATAGTGAGAGTTTAGAATGGTGAGAGTCCCTATAATGAATAGAGACAATATTATTCCTTCTAAGCAGAGTAATGATGATATTATATGGGATCGGTAGTTTATTATTTCTAGGAAGGATGCAGTGTAGGCTACTATAATGTTTAAGTGGATTGAGGACATTTTGGTAATAATGAAGGTAGACATAATCTAACATGTCAAAATAATTTGTTTTGTGTTAAACTAATTATCATATTCTACTCATTCTAATCCTTTTTGAATTCATTCATAAGATAATCCTAAGGCTAAGATTATGATTAGTGCCAAGGATATGATAATAGTGAGGTTTAAATTGTTAATTTGTGATGCTCATGGAGGAGGAAGTAGGAGAGCAATTTCTAAGTCAAATAAAAGGAAGGTAATGACAATTAGAAAAAATTTTATGGAGAATGGAAGACATGCTGATTCTATAGGGTCAAAGCCATATTCATAAGGGCTGGCTTTTTCTGTGTAGACATTTAGTTGGGGTACTCAGAATGCAGTTGTAATGAAGATTATGGCTAGAGAGAAATTCATTGATAGTGAAATTAATATATTAATTACTTTCTTCCAGTTTTATCCGGAACTAACTGATTGGAAGTCGGTTATACTATTTATATTAAGAAAGAGTGATCCTCATCAGTAGATTGATACGTAAAGGACCAGTCACACTACATCAATAAAATGTCAATATCAGGCAGCTGCTTCAAACCCAAAATGGTGTTTGGATGTAAAACGATAGTAGAGCTGTTGTAGTAAACATAGTGTAAGAAATGTTGAGCCAATGATAACGTGAAGGCCATGAAATCATGTTGCTATAAAGAAAGTGGATCCATGAACCCCATCAGAAATGGTAAATGATGTTTCGAAGTACTCTGAGACTTAAAGGAGTGTGAAATGGATGCCTAGAATCATAGTGATTGATAGGGCTTGGATTATTTGTTTTCGATTACCTTCTATTAGACTATGATGAGCTCAAGTAATTGAGACTCCTGATGATAGAAGGACTGATGTATTTAGAATTCAGACTTCTAGAGGATTGAGTGGTTTAATACCTGTCAGGGATCAGCATCCTCCTGGTTCCAGTGTTGGGGCTAAATTAGAGTGATAAAAGACTCAGAAAAATCCTGAGAAGAAGAAAACTTCTGAGATAATAGAGAGGATTATCCCATATCGAAGTCTTTTTTGAACAATTGTTGTGTGATGCCCTGGGAATGTTCCTTCTGGTACAATATCACGTCATCATTGATATATAGTTAGAATATTTATTAATAGGCCAAGTAATAGAAGTAATTTAGAATTAAAATGAAATCATATCACCAAACCGGATGTGAATAGGAGGGCGGATAGGGCCCCTGTGAGTGGCCAAAGACTTGGGTTTACTATATGGTAGGCATGGGTTTGGTGAGTCATTATGTATTATCATGTAAGTAAAGGCTAACTAAAAGGGTGAATACGTAGGCTTGAATTATTGCTACAGCAAATTCAAGGATAGTTAGTAATACTAAGATAACGAATGTGACAAAAGCTGTCGGGGTGCTGATGGTTGATAGGACTAAAGTTGCTCCTCCAATTAAATGTATGAGGAGGTGACCAGCTGTAATGCTGGCGGTCAGGCAGACAGCTAGGGCTATAGGTTGGATAAATAAACTGTTTCAATGACTACAAGTATTGGAATAAGAGGAATTGGGTGTCCCTTGAGGTAGAAAATGGGCTAGAGATGCTTTAGTTTTATGACCAAAGCCTAATACTACTGTTCCTGCTCATAAGAGGATAGCTATACCTAAATTTACTGACAGTTGTGTTGTTGGAGTGAATGAATGGGGGAGGAAAAATTTAATGAGATCGTGTCTCAGTAGCCACTTCATACCTTGTTATAGCTTGACTTCTGTTTTTCTCCTGCAGTATTTTACAGTTGTAAAATCATATCCTTTATAATAAGTAATCTTGTAAATAAAGGAAAATATTAAAGATTATGTTTCCAGTTAAAAATAATCTAAATCTTTCCCATCACCTACATATGTCATGTCCTTACAGTTGTGTGTTCGTAGGTTTTTGATAAAGTGATCGGTTGATTTTTCTATATCACAAAATATTTCCTGAACCTGAACTAACTACATGTAGATGACTCCTGATTCTTCTGCACAGATTTCTTGTGATAATTCAGAATGGGATTCTTGGAGTCAGGGTCTTGTTATTAGTCTAAGCCAGCCTTGAACTTGCCGTCTAGCCCAGGCTGTCCACAAACTCATGTGATCTCTCTTAGTTTCCTGAGTGCTGGGATTACAGGCATGTGCCACCACACCCAGCTCATTTGCCTCTGTATCTAATGGTTTGAAGTATCCTTAAAAATTATTTTTAAAGTATATTTGCTGTTTTAAACTATGTATGACGGCTTCCAAAGAGCTTTTCTACTTGGTATAAATACCCTTGAGTGAATGATTTAATGGTAGGGAACCCAGACATTTAAACTCAGTTCTCCACTGTTTTTTCCTTTATAAATATTGAAAAACTATTCAGATTAACAGTTAAACTACTTTGGCTGCTTTGTGTTTGCTTCTGTTATCTTCTTCTTCCCATTGCTTTCATAAATAGTAACAAATTGAACTGAATTACTTAATATGATAAATATAATTGGAAAACATTTTTGTAAATGAAAATAATGACTAGTAAGAAATAGTTTGCCCTAGAGGTACCTGGTTTAACTACCTCTAATAAGCCATTTGCAATATTTATTTGTCTGCAAATAAGCTATTTGCAATATTTATTTATCTAAAAAATACTGAATGGTTACCTTCTCACCACGCCTCATTCTAAAAAGAGTTTGTTAGAGAGGTTCATTTGGCCTAATCCTTCAAGTTTATATGGAGGCAGCCTTAAAAGTAACTGAGGCCAGTCACAGTGGCATGTGTCTGTATTCCCAGTTACTTGAGAGACTATGGCATGAGGATTGCTCGAGCCCAGAAGTTCAAGACCAGCCTGGGCAACATAGTAAGATCCTGCTTCAAAGTAAGTGAGTAATTGAATAAAAGCACTTAGGATGGACCAGGCACCCATGCTGAACTACATGGAGAAGTAATGTGTGTCCTTTATCAGGGGAGTCCATGGACAAAGGCAGATGACTGAATGAATAAAGTACATTTTGATAATGTTGTGATGTGGAATAAAAGTATTGTGAAACATGCATTTTGTACATACTTGGGGTTCTTTTTGAAGAACATACATGGAGTTCTTTTTGATTTTTAAGCTGAGACCTAAAGTATGAGTAGTAGTCAGCCAGGTAGAGACAGTGGAGGAATTTTCTGTCAGTTCATTGTAAAGTTTGAATCTTGAATGTAGCTAAAGTTTTATTTTAATAATAAGTGTAACTTTCAGGGTTTCCATCTGAATGGTTATATGTTTTCTGTTCCTCGCTGAAACGAAAAGATTTTAATTCAGAAGTCAAAGCTTTTTATTTTTGTTTCAGTCAACAGAGTTATCAGAGTCATATTGTTTTCAGCTTCCTCTTGGTGTTATCTTAGGATGATTAAACTCTAGACAGATATCTTAGATCAGAAAGAAAATCTGTAGCAAGCAGAGCACATACTAAAATATACTTTAAACAATTCTTGTGTGAAGTTAATATTTTTAACCTTCACAAAACTACAGCTATGTCTATTGAAATCATCTAAATGTTCTAACTAACTAGTACCCTTAATAGGAGCCTACATTACGTAGACTCCTGATGTATGGAATAGTATCAAGCAATACTATGACTGAAAATTTGTAGGCATATTGTATTTGTTAGTATAGGCCATAGATATGCTTCTGTGTGCTATTTTTATAGGAATATTTCCAGTCTCAAATGATTAATAGAAATTTGAAAAAAGGCATATACCATTTTAGATCCTTTATGCTGTAAAAATCTTGTTTCTCTGTTTAAGTGATGTATGGAAGAAGAAATACTGCTATGGCATGAATGTGATTCCATTTCTGTTGCTTTTAGCTTCCTGAACTTGAGCAATTCAGCTTCCAAACCACAGGTTAGACCTTAAAAACAACAAACTTAGACACTCAGTGCCCACCTCTCTGTCCACCTTTTTAGTTCTTTAATCCTAAGGGAGAATGTTTAAGAGCCATAAAATATATTAAGATGATTTCCACAAAATTTATTTTTATTGTATATATTTAGTCCTCAAATTTTAAAACACAAACATGATACTGGGATATAGCATTAGATTTTAACATACCACAACAACAGGAGAATTATCCTTTTACGTCAAGGTGAAAATAAGCCCTTTATAAGAGCTTCATGCAATTTTCCTTTTTAAAATTCTAAAATCAAATGGAAGAGTTGAACAATGTTCCAAGAGGAAATATAACTCCAGAGAATAACTTCTACATGCTAAAATATCTCTATGCTTCATGAGCCCAGCATTTAACTGCAGTAAGATGCTGGGCTGGTCGTCATCTCTGTGCAGCTCCCAGAAGCTTCCAGTGGTGCTCGGTACTTTTTCTATCCCATATACCAGAGATAGGGGATGCACTTGTACCTGTAACGGTGACTCACTCCGATTAGTGACTTTAAAACTGGCATTGTCTTATGGAAGAGGTAGCAGTACTGGGTTAATATTTAGAGGGTGAGTTGGTGCCATATGCAGTTGAAAAGCTGGCTTTCTCTGCTCCAAAATGATAAGAGGTTTCTTTGCCCTGTGCATACTCCTTTGAGAACTGCAGACCTAAACAGGTATCATTGTTAGCAGCATAGCATGAGTGAGTGAATAAGGACTTTTGATTCAGCCTCTATAAAGTTTCTTTAGATGTGTTTTATACTTTTGGTGGGGTGCTGGGAATTGAACTCAGGGCCTTGTGGTTGCTAGGCAAGCGCTCTAGCACTTGAGCTAAATCCACAACCTGATGTTTTATTCATAAAAGAAAGACCTTTCTTTCAAGAACTTAAAATAGCAATTAGAATGTCCATATGTCTCAGAAAAACTCAAACCACTTTGCTCTGACATCTCCTTTATCTTCAGTTCTCACTTTAGGAGATAGAAGGAAGCCTGCGATATTTCATTTATGCTAAGGAAATAAGGGTGTAGGGAACTGGAACTTTATCCATAATATAGCCTTGTTCCTAGTGAGCCTATATTTGTGCACATGATCATAGATGTTCATTTCTAAATATATTCTATAAGTGCTTCTTAAATTGACTTATGAGTAAAGCTGGGGAAAGTGAATCAGAGGTTTGCATACTGCCAAGATAAACATAGTGCATTTTCCTTGACTGTCAGTTTTATTTACTGGTCTACAAGCTAAATCATTTTCAATTAATAAACAGGATATATAATTGTGTAAAATGAAAATCTGACAAAACGTCAAACTTAGGCCATTGAGTTAGGCCGGGCTTTTTGTTCACAAGAAGTATGCATTTTCCTCCTCTAGTTTTTGGGAGCACTTTGGTGGAAAAATACGAAGTGCCGTTTCATACCTGAGTTGTTTTAGCTATTTATTTTATCTTGAAGGAGACTCTATGTGGTAGCAGGCCCTGTGTCTTTGGGGTTATTTATGCAGTACCAGCACTTAACCAGAGCACATTAGGTGAGTAAAAGAAACAAAACATACTTCTCTTGATTCCCTTTCAAATCTCAAAACATTGCCCATCAAGCTGTATGAAATGCTTTTACTAAATTGTAGGTTTTGTTTTCTTAAAAGAATATATTGTGAAGAATGAATCTTTTGAACAATATATTCTGCCCTTTTTTAGACAAGGTTCTAGCAGATTGAGTTCAGAGATAAAAAGAGATGTAGCTTAAGAAGAAGAAATATATAATTAGCATCAAGGTCACTCTGGAGTAGAAACAATTTTATTTGAAAAGTTTTTGGGAAATCTCCTCAAGTCTATTTAGAATATATCCAGAGTTGCTAGAAGTAGAATCCAGGTACTCTTATTTCCTGTGGGATGTCTGGGAACATAGTCTTGATAACTGTCTCAGAAATTACGAGTTTTTTTTGTAAAAACTGATATGCTTTTTAGATGTATTCTTTAAAGACTTGATATAAATTAAACTATTACACCTTTAACATTCCAGTGGAGCTACATTGAATATTGAAAAGGATTAGCATTGAGTCTTCTACCTCTTTCTAAAGAGAGGTACTCTTTTTGATTCAATTAAAGTTTAAACTACTAATGTTAGTAGCCTTCAAACTTAATGCAGCTTTTATTCCTTGGAGGGAAGAAATTACAGACAGCTATAAGTCAAATTGATTATCTGAAAGATATACTATTACAATTAAGTTATCATAATTCTTGTTCAAAATATTGATGTACATTTTTATTTTTTAAAAAGCACAACTGCCAAAAATGATTGAGTAAGAGTAAATATTATGCACATTTATATCTGGGTTTTTTAATTATAAAGTTTCATAAAAATGTATTACTACCATAAATAAGTTCATAAATCATTCAGTAAAAAATTGGAGAGTTTCTGCATGCTGTAGGGGATATAAAAATAAACAAGACAATAGTCCCTGCCCTTCAGGAACTTGTCATTGAATATATTAAGGCTCATACATCTATAAATATTTTTAAAAGATAGGATATGTTAAGTATCACAAGAGATGTAAAATCCTCTGGGCCCTTGTGTCTAGAGAAATTTTTGGCTGAAAGGATTAGAGGCTTCGCTGGATAGACCACACCTTAATGAAATGAGAAAAGGTGTCATCTTCAGGGATGTGTATCAGTGTCAGTGATTTAGAGCCAGAGGTTAGTAGCTGTGTCAGGTTGGGTGGTGGC
This sequence comes from Hystrix cristata, assembly GCA_004026905.1. Lineage (NCBI taxonomy): Eukaryota > Metazoa > Chordata > Mammalia > Rodentia > Hystricidae > Hystrix > Hystrix cristata. The sequence continues at coordinate 70,804 of PVJO010006941.1, read as the reverse complement.
GCTTAACTTTCCTGGGTTGTAATTAGGATCTGAAGTGATAAAGTATGTGACAGTGCTTTGTATACTCTAAATCACCCATATGTTATTACCACGTTTTATGGTAATAAAGCAAAATTACAATAATTGCATAATTGGATCATGTGATTTTACCAGGGCTTCTTTTGAGAAAGATTAACAGCCAACATTAACAAAATTCAGAACTGATACATTTTTATAAACTCATTCAGAAAGGAAAAGAAAAATTATGATAGAGCGACAGAGTGAAGACGAAGATCGCCATCTTCTTTACTCATCCTCCTGAGGAGAACCAACTTCGACTCTCTCTCCTCCTACCTGAGGGTCATTTTTCACTTTTCCACAGAACAATCCATTTACACCCTTTGGAAGTGTCTGACATTGTACCTGGATTGAGTTAAGAATATGATATCTACACTTAAAAGTGATGTCATGTCCCTATTTCAGAATAAAGATTACTATGTGGCCTGCTATGAATGGTCACCTTAGAGGCACTCATTTGCATTATGAATGTGTTAATAAGTGAAAATTTAATTCATTTAACTTTATATATTTATATATTGTTCCATTGATGAGCATTTATATTATATCATGTAAGAACTATCTTTGTACATATTAGTTTCTCTAGGGCAGTGATTACAAAACTTTTCCACATCGTGTCTATATGAATGATATTTTTTTGCCAGAATTATCATCTTGGTAGGGCAGTATATGATAAAGCTACAGAGGTTTCTATGGCAGTGTATCACATATAAACTCTTGTGCTTTACAAACTATACTTCTCAAGCTTTACAAACTTAGCCCCCTGGAACTGTTTTTGAAAATTAAGTCTTAGAAATCAGACAAACAATCCCATTCACAATAGCTTTTAAAAAGTAAGTATCTAGGAATTAACAAAGGAAGTGAAAGAAATCCATGAAGAAACTATAGTACTCTGAAAAAAGAGATTGAAGACAACATCAGAAAATGAAAACAACTTAGGCACCGTCAGCCATGTGATCTTCAACAAAAGGGCCAAAAACATATCCTAGGAAAAAAGTAACCTCTTTAACAATTGGTGCTGGGAAAACTGGCTATCCACATGTGGAAGACTGAATATAAACCCATGTCTCACCCTGTACTAAAATCAAATCAAAATGGATCAAGCACCTAGATATAAAAACAGAAACACGGAATCTGCTAGAAGATAAAATAAGTAAAACTCTTGAAGACATAGGCCTAGGCAGTAATTTTCTGAACAGAACCTCAGTTGCACAGGAAATAACACCAGCAGTCAACAAATGGGATTATATCAAATTTAAAACCTGCATAGAAAAGGAACCAACCAACAGTAAAGAGAAAACCTACAGAACGGAAAAATAGTTTTGCCAGCTACTTGTCAGACCGGAGAGTAATATCTAGGCTATATAAAGAACTAAAAAAATTAGACCTCAAAAATAAAAGACTGAATCAAAAAAAGGGCAATTGAAATCAATAGACACTTCTGAAATGAAGTACAAATGGCCAGTAGGTACTTGAAAAATGTTGAGCATCTTTAGCCACTGGAGAGATGCAAATTAAAACAATGAGATTCCATCTACTCCAAAAAGAATAGCCATCAGTAAGAACTCAAAAAACAGCAAATGCTTTTGAAGTTGTAGGGGGAAAGGAACCCTCTACATTGTTGGTGGGAATATAAATTAGTTACAGCCACTATGGAAATGAGTATAGTGATTCCCCAAAAATTAAAATAGATTTGTGTCAACATTTTAGGGTTAGCTAACTCAAGCAAGTCATTAAAATAACATGAGGAGAAACATGTAACACTATTCTAGAGCTCGAAACAAGACTTGAAACAGCCTGTAAAATACCTGCCAGGATAGTTCTAAGGAGTGAAAGCAGGAAGATGCTACAGCCTCACAATATGTAGATCCTGCTAGCCTCTTTTGTACCAGGAGTCCTAGAAAGACTGAACTGTAACGGCACCTCAGGACTGGACATACTTCAGTGTTTGACTGTGTGATTATATGTGTTTAAGAATTTTGAAGATGTAATACTCCTCCCAAGAACAGATTGTTTTGTTAAGAATGTTTGCTATGTGGAACAGAATTGGAAATAGTTAATAGTGGTAAGAAATAAGTGTAGGAAATAAAATATTTAGGAACAAGGGCTAGTGGGGAAGGTGTTTTTAGGGAGAGAAGAGCATTCATAAGTTTTCAAGATTATACAGCCATTTAGGGTAGAAAGTCATTGTATGGAGTTCATTCCTAAGCCAGTTTATGAAGCAACCCATTTTGTCATATGCAAATTAACTAACTCTAAAAGTGTAGCTCAATTGGAAGAAGTGTTAACTAACTTAGCCCACTGAGCGAATGCTGCTGATAGAAGTCCTGAACCCCCTCTAGGAGAGTAGAGGGTGTAGCTGTCCTCTGTCCACACTAGTCCTTTTCTGGATCTTGAAACCAGTGCCAAAGCCAATTCTTGTACAGCACAGAGGGATAGAGGGAGAGAGGAGCTTGTCCTTCCAAGACAAGCTTAAAGGTGATAAACCCACAGGAAGAGGCAGTAAGTAGATGGCAGTGAAGCAGCAGCACAAGTCTTCATCCTTATGCTCTTTGGCCAAGGTGTGGGTCAGTTGTTACGTGTGATGATTACTTCCAGTTACTAAGTTATAGTTGTTTATGATCTTTGTTAACTATTGGTCCAGACTACTTTATTGTTTTAAGAAATTTTAACAAATAAAATTTCATTGCAAATTTTTTTTCTAAAAAATTGGAAATTCCATTTGACCCAGATATGCCTCTTCTGGCTATCTTTTCAGAGTTAAAGATATATTACTATGATACATGTATACCTGTGTTTATAAGAGCACAACTAATAACAGCTAAATCTTGAAAGCAGCCTATATATGGATAAAGAAAATGGGTACAGACACAAACTGGAGCACTACTCAGTCATGAAAAAGGATACTTTTTTCTTTTTTTAAAGTTTTTATTAGCGCATGTTTGCAGTATATAATGATTGCTTTCTTTTGGAGGACGGTACTGGGGATCAAACTCAGAGCCTTGTGCTTGTTAGGCAAGTCCCCTACCATTTGAGTTAAATCCCCAACCCCTTCTTTTATTTTTATTAGTACACGTTTGCAGTACATAATGATTATATTTATCATGGGGAGTTGATACAAGAACATAACATATCTTAATTCTTCTTACTTCCTCTCCTCACCTCCCTCCCCCTTCTACTTGCAAAAGATCTAACTCCCTGTTTCCTATTATTTTTTATTTTGATCTTTAAATTATTTGTATTTTGGGGTTCTAATATAAAAGAAACCATGCAGTATTTAAGCTTGTTTATCTAACCTCTTTCACTTAACATAATGGTCTCACAGTACATCCATTTTCCTACAAATAATTGAACTGTATCCTTTTTATGGCAGAGTGGTACTCCATTGTGCGTAAATACCACATTTTCTTTATCTGTTCATCTGCTGATGAACATATAGGCTGCTTCTAAGGTTTAGTTATTATGAGTTGTGCTGCTATAAACATGGATATGCAAGTCAGAAGGATAAATTACTTGCAGGAAAATGGACACATTTTGAGTTCATCATGTTAAGTGAAGTAAGTCAGATGTGTAGGGTTAAATATACGGCATGGGTTCTCTTAAATGAGAAACCCAAAGTATAAATAATTTTAAAAGCAAAATAAAAGATACATGATAGGAAGCAGAGAGATAGACTGGAGATGGAAAGAAGTTTGGAGGGTGGAAGGGGATGGGAGAAAGGGGAAAAGCAGAGGAAGTAAAAAGGATCAAGATGCACTGTACTGTATATGTACCAATTTCCAACCACAAATGTATTTATGTATTGCAAGCATATGCTAATAATTTTTTAAAGTCTTATTAGAATGCATCCATTCCTCCTTTTTAACATATTGTCTTTGGTAACTTTCACACTGTAGAGGCAGATTTGAACAGCTTGTGGCCTTCTGCATTAGTCAGGATTCTACAGAGCAACAGAGTGTGTGTGTATGTGTGTGTGTGCGCGCGCGTGTGCGTGTACGTGTGTGTGGAGAGAGATTTATTACAGTGTATTCGCTCCTGCTATTACCAGAGCAGAGAAGGCCTAGGTCAGTGGGGCAATTAAACCTGAATACTGAGGTTTTAGCTTAGAAAAAACAACTCATCCATTAACATCTTTTGTCTTAAAAACACAGTGACAGAGCTTTCAGTGATACAAACAGCTTCTTACTGAAAGGTAAAAGTTTGCATTTGGCGTGCTTTTGCACAATTACTGTGATCTTTGTTGCTGTATGCATGCTGATAATTTGTCCAACCTTTGCTGGAGTAACTTGGCACATGTGCCGACAGAGAGGGCTCTGCATGCCCGCTGTGGCCCACGTGCCGCAGGGTCACCACCACTGCCGGAGCTGGACGATGCAGATTCTAGTCTGAGTCTGCGTGCCTAGCAACCAAGAGCACTGGAGTCAACACCCCAAAGATTCACTTGTTTTCTTCTAGAAGTCTTGTAGTTTTAGCTTTCACCTTTACGTCTGTGATAAGGGAAAGGTTGAGAGCTTTATTTTTCATATTTTTATCCAGTTGTTCCAGGCTTATCTGTTGAAAACTTTCATTTTCTCTCATGTATTGTCTTGTTACTTTTATTTAAAATGAACCGACAATGTTATGGATCCATTTCTAGTTTCTCTGTTCTGTTCAACTGCTCTTTTGTGTCTGTCCTTCTACCTCAAATTTGTATCAGTCTTCAAATATTGGGAAGCACGTTTATTGTAAAGCTGTATATATCCCTGGAAGTGGTGCTGTTAGATCATAGTAAAGTTGACATTTCTTTAACTTGTCTACATGTGTCTATTCTCTCAATGTGAAAATTATTTCAGGGTCCCCTTTGTTTTCAGAATCTGTTTCCTTTTAATCCATCTTCCTTACTGCCACCAGAATATTTCAAAGCCAAATACAACTTTTCTTAAAGTCTCTCATGGCTGCTTAGTGTCTAGAAAAAGCTCTCTACTTAGAATATAGAAAATAATTCCCTTCACATTTACTCCTCACTTCTCAAATTATGCCTGTGCCCTGTATCTTATGAGTTCTCCCGCACATGTATTCCTTGAAAGTTCTGTGTGCTTCTGTTGCTATGTGAGGAGCATATAATTTCTTCTTTGTAAACTATCTTTCCACCACTTGATCTTCCTAAATAAAATAAATCCTGTTTATCTTTTAAATATCATTTCCTTTGAGATATTTTCCTCTAGTTGACTCTAGTTGACCCCATGTTTTCACTTGCATTTTGTATTTAAGTGATTTCTTTATGCATCTCTTTGGCTATATTATGAATTATTTTAGAAGCTTGTCCTATCTGTTTTTGTCTTATTATTGCCAAGTAGTTCTGGACAGTAGTTGTTACTCAATTTTTTGTTTTGTTTTTAATTAAATTGCCTATGAAAATAGAATGGACTTTTTACTTTTAGTTATGAGACAGGTTCTCACAGAATTGCCTGGACTAGACTCAGACTTGGAATGCTCCTGCCTCAACCTCCCATTGAAATCTTTTATCTGTTTTTAAATCTACTGAATAAAGAAATTTTATGGCCTAACCTATATGATTCACCGGTTTCTTCTGAGGAGCAAATGAGGTAATATGTATGAAACTATTTGAAAAATATGATAACCTTGTTGTTGATAACCACTTTCCACTGGAATTAACTTTCATGGTATCTTATTATAATGAACTTCATTATAATGATACTTTGGGATGGGGGATTTTGCTTAGTGGTAGAGCACTAGCCTAGCAAGCACAAGGCCCTGAGTTCAATCCCCAGCACGCGCACGCGCAGACACACACACACACACAAAATTAATAATCTCTATATGATGAAACTTTACATTCTCATATTTGTATTGATTAAAATAATTCTAGTATTAAAAAGCTGTTTTAAGGTATTTATTCCTAATGTTTCTAGTAAAACTGCAAATAACTGAGTTTGAAAATACTCATTTTAAAGTATTTTATAGACTAAGGCATTTTGTTATGCAAAATTTCAGTTGTATGAGTCTCTTTGGATGTCTTGAATTTAGTAAACATTTACTGAAAATAGAGCTCAATTCAGGCACTATGGAAATAATCACATATATAGCAATAGCTAATGTTTAGTGAACTTTATTATTTAAAACTCTACATATTTCATCTCATTTAATACTCAAAATAAACCTGTACTGTTAACATTTTGTATAGATAAGTTGCCAGAAGTAATATAGCTCCTAAACTACAAAAGTCCAGTGGGACTTCAAAACCTGACCTTTAAACATTGTGCTCAGGGATCAGCAAATTATAGTCCCTGATAGTCCCCACAGCCTAGTTTTCTGAGCCTACTACATTGTTGTATTTGTTGTAGTTGTTGTTGTTGTTGTTTTTACTACTAGAGATTAAACTCAAGGCCTCACATTTGTTAGGCAGTTGCCCTATCACTGGGCTACATTCTCAGCCTTTTTTATTTCGAGACTGGGTTTTGATAAATTGCCCAGGCTGGACTTGAACTTACAATGCTCCTGCCTCAGGTTCCTGAGCAGCTGGGATTATAGGCATGTGCAAACAAGCCTGGCAGCCTGCCACACTTGTAAAGGGTTGTTCTGAGCAGCAGCAGAGACATACATGATCTACATTGCATAAAATATTTATTTTCTGGTCCTTTGCAGAAAAAATGCTGCCAGCATCAGTATAGAGGATTGAAATTTCTGTATTCAAGAAGCTCCCAATCTAAATAGGAAATAAGCACAAACATTTTAAAAGTCCATCTCATGAGGCAAAATGCCAAGAGATTGAGAGATGGGGGAAGATGTAGTCACTCTACCCCCCAAGAACAGCGTTTGGCATATACAAAGAAAATAATATAAAACACTAGAAGATGCATTTTCTCCTAATACAATTTCTCCTAACAGGTAAATAATTAATCAAGTGTTTAGATTTTGAAGGACCTTTTTCTCAAAGAGAGAAAAGGGTAAATTACTCCATGTTGATTGAAAAATACTACAAACAAAATAAAAGCAAACAAAGCACAATGATCCCTTGATATTGTAGTTTGTGCAGATTGGCATCTGTTACATATGTAATGAATGTTATGCCTAAATTTATTACATTCTAAAAAATCTCATAATAGCTTTAAGCTGTTTCTTTTTCTGAATATCATTAATATTTATATGTAATCATTGAACTAATTAATGTATATATGGGCAGATCACTTTTTTGTGTTCTGCCGGATACATAGTTTAAATATTTCTTATTTGATTAAGTGAAATCTTTTTGAATATTTTTCGTTAGCCAGAAAAGAATATACATTAGTGATAAGTTGCAGTTTTGGTTCCTGTGTTCTATGTTGGTGCAGATATTTTGTTTGGCATTGATTATATATTAAAATGAGTATTCGATGGGATTTTTACTTGTTTGTCCAACAGACTAATATTTCCTATAGTAACTGTAATATGCCGTGTTTATCAGTACATATTCCTTTCTATTTTAGTAGCAAAATTATCTGTGTAATTAGATAAAAACAGGAGTAATCACAAATGCATTTTAAAAAACGTATCTGTAAACACGTCATTTGCCTTATTATTTCTTATCAACTGCCTTGTTTTTCTTTCTCATTGAAATGAATTGCTTGTGGATCTTCAGAATACGCTGAGATGATTAAAGAAAGAAAAGAAAAATCATTCTGAAAACATTTGAATGTGGTCTTTGAGTTGTGACTGAAAAACAGTCTGTACCCTCTCTCTAGCCATGTCATTTTTTAAACATAATGCGGAAAGAAATGGTTCCACCAACCCGTGCTTGGATGGAATTGTCTATGAGGTGCAAATTAGCATTTTCAAGCTTTTGCTTTTTTTAGTAAAACATAATATGTTTTAAATTAATCAAATATTATTTTATTTTAGGGGTAGACAGTAAAAGAAAATTCCAGAAACACTGTTCAATCAGAATTTTTTAAGGGCCATTGCGTCCCCTGATCCCATAGTTAGGCTAGTGACTACCAGAAAGCACCAAAAGATAAAAGCTCAGACCTCTTTTTTTTCAAGTTGTCATTTTATAATCTACCAATGGGATGTGAACACAAATTTTTGCAGTTGTATCTGGATTCCAAAAAATTGAGATGTAGTTTCCTTGTCAGCACTGAATGGAAGAATTTACTTTCTTTTAGTGGCCATTACATAGAACAATAAGAACAAAGCAGCTGTCCCCTAAATTAATTAAAAGAGATGTAATTGTAGGCAAAGTGGTAAATATGTAGAAAGTCACTTTTCCTTCATTTTGGATAGTTCTTTGCTGTGCATTGTTGCTTATCCCCAGGATACTAAAATGATGCTTAGAGGCCACAGTCCAGCATGTGGATAAGGCACCTCGAGCTTTGTTTTTGTTGCATGATGGTAAATGGCTGTAACCACCATGGAGCTTGCCCTTTTTGACAGCTGGTGTTATTTAGCATTTTAAGCAATTCATGCTGTTTGCTTCTGGTGCCTGGCATTCTTCAATTAAAATTTTAAATGCATTCTTATCATCCTCCAACACAAAGCTTGCTTATGCAATCCCAAATCTAGCCTTCGACACCTGTTTTTGTATCTATTTTTTTTAAATAATAGATTCAGCTGGAAATCAGTCCCTGCCCTGTAATGCTATAATGAAAGAAGGTACACATTGTTATAATGGAACTACCACTATATGGTACTTAGATAGGCTTAATTTAGCCCTATTAGTGGGTATGAGGTTTATATCAAACCCATTTTCGGTGAAGAATGTTGTTAATTTTGAGTTGATTTTATTTTTAAGAACCATTTGAGTAATGCTTGATACTTGTCAAAAACTGAAAATGCTATCAAATAGAAGTGTGGAGAGGGGCTTATCGGTTTGATTTTTTTTAAGCCTTTCTTTGGTTCACCAATTAGCAAAGACTAAGAAACCATTACATAGGACAAATTTTATGGATCTGTATGTCATGAAATATTGAGGACTCTCGAAAAGCTATTTTTCACTTATATGCAATTATAGCCTTTATATTAATATTGATTAGAAAATTCTTAGTTATAAACTTGAAAACATCTACAGTGAAGGAAAACTGAAGTTACTTAGAACAAATTTCTTCCCAGTTTGAGAAGTCTCAGGTAACCTATGACTCATGCTTTATTTAATTTAAAATGTTTGTATATATAACCTCGCAATTAAACTAAAATGATCTTTGGATTAATATGATAGTCTCTTTTGCTTCTAATTTGTGATAAATTCAGCCTTTGTTAGGTGGTTAGAGGTTTCACTGAGTGCTTTCCAGGTCTGTCCTTCTCTTAGTCAAAGGAAAAACCTTATCTTTTCACATCCTTAATAATATTTAGCATTCACTAGATCATCCTTTTTTAACTTACAAAGAACTTTACTCATTTGTTCTCTCCAGAAAACAACCCCAAGGAGACATAGTATCGTTTTTAATTAATATGGAACAAGAAAAAAAAGATTAGTGATTGTATTGATTGGACACAGAGTCTAAGACCAGAATTTTCTGGATTTAATTTCATCTGGGTCGTATTGTAGTTCTGGTGATGCCAAACTACATGTCAATGAATAGCTTTATTCATTCTTTTTAAATAAAAATTTAAATTATAAAACAATGAAAGCTTATTTCTGGGGAAAAAAACCAAGTGCAGAAAATATGAAGAAGAAAATAAAAATATGTATATTTAAATATATAAATATGCTTGCATGTGGTACACTTGTTAAAATCAGTGAACGGATAGATTATTAACTAAAGTCCATTTCTGCTGGGATTACAATTCTCTGGCTTTAGCCAGCTGTATAATCTCATGTGTCCACTATTGCATAATCATAGAGTAATTTCTGCCCTAGAAATGTCCCATGTTCAACCTGTTCATCTTTCCTTCCCTCTACTCGACCCCTGGCAACCACTTACCTTTTTTGTCCCATAATTTTGCCTTTTGTAAAATGCCATGTAGTTGGAATCATACGTTATGTGCTTGGTCTTTTACTCCTGGTTTTTTAAAAGATACCTGCATGTCTTTGTGACTTGATAGTTCATTTCCTTGTACTGCTGACTTGTGTTATATGGCTAGATCACAGTTCATTATCCACTCGCCTGCTGAAGAACATCTTGGGTTTTCCAACTTTTAGCAATTATAAATAAAGTTAGTATGAATATTTATGTGCAGGTTTTTGTGTGGGCTTAATTTTCAACTCACTTGGCAAAGTACTGGGTCATGTGGTACAACTGCATTCAGCTTTGTAAAAACTGCCACACTGTCTTCCACGGTGGCTCTCGGTGCTCTCAGCTGCTGTCACAAAGTACCACAAACTGGATGGTTCAAACAGCAAAATCTTCTGCAGGCTGGTTAATCCCAATAGTAAGATGCCAGCTGATGAGGTCCCTTTTCCTGGCTGCGTTCACTTGCTCACCTTCTCATTATATGCTCACACGGTAAAGAAAGGAACCTCTGGCGTCTCTTTCTTAGAAGAGCATTGATCTTCTCATAGGAACTCCACCCTCACAACCCTTTCTAAACCTAAATACCAAAGTTAGACCATCACATCAGGAGTTAGGATCTCAGCATACAGATCGTGGGGCCAAAAGGGAGACTTTAAACATGGATTCCATAAAAGCTACTGTACCCGTTTGTATTCCCACTGGCAATAAATAAGACTTCCTATTTACATCCTTGCCAACGTCTGATAGTGTCGCTATTTTAGATTTGTTTGTTTGTCTGTTTGTTTTTGAGACAAGGTCTCACTGTCTGGCTCTGAACTCACTATGGTAGCTCTGGCTGGCCTTGAACTTGCAGCAGTCCTCCTGCCTCAGCCTCCTGAGTGCTGGGATTACAGGTGGCTCACTATTTTAGATTCTAACCATTAAAATAATTAAAATACAATATATTGGTGTCCTGTTTTAATTTGTAACCACTCTATTGATTGTTTCTTTTGCTGTGCAGAAACCTTTTGTTTTCATGTAATCTCATTTGTCATTTCTTACTATTATTTCCTGTGCTATTGAGGTCCTCTTCAGGAAGTTTTACCTCTGCCAATGACATCAAATGTTTCCCTCATGTTTTCTTGTAGCAGTTTCAAAATTTGAGGCCTCATATCTAGGTCTTTGATCCCTCTTGAATTGGTTTTTGTACAGGGTGAGAGACGGGGATCTAGTTTCACTCTTCTTCATATGGATATCCAGCTTCTTTCCCAGTGCCGTTTGTTAAAGAGGCCGTCGTTTGGCCCCTTCGTCAAGAGTCAGATTGTAGTTTCATCTTTGTTTCTGCATTCTCCATTCTGTTCCTTTGGTCTACATATCTGTTTTTGTACCAGTACCATGCTGTTTTTGTTGCTATGGCTTCATAGTAACAATTTAAAATCAAGTTTTGTGATTGCTCTGGCTTTGTTCTTTTAATTTATGATTACTTTGAATCTTTTGTGTTTCTGTATGAATTTTAGGATTTTTTTTCCTAGTTCTGTGAAGAATATCATTGGAATTTTGATTGGGATTGTATTGATTTTCCAGACTGTTTTGATACTACAGCCATTTTAACAATATTAATTCTGTTGATCCAGGAACATGGCCTCCAAGACCTTTCTGCCCTCTGGTGTCATCTCCAATTTCTTTCTTCAGTGTTCTGTAATTTTCATTGCAAGGTCTTTCGCCTCCTTAGTTAGGTTGATTCCTAGTTTTTTGTTTTGTTTTGTTTTGCTTTTTCCTTTTTTTTTTTTTAGGTTATTGTGAATAGAATTGTTATCTTCATTTTCTTTCTCAGCTAATTCATTATTAGTTATAGAAAACCTGTTTATTTTCAGTGTTGACTTTGTATCCTGATACTTTTCTGAATTTATCAGTTCTGAAAGTCTTTTGCTGGAGTCTTCAGGGCCATCTAAGAATAGGTTCATATCAACTGCAAATAAGGATTATTTGGCTTCTTTCTCTGCTATTTGTAACCTTTTTATTTCTTCCTCTTACCTAATTGCTTTGGTTAAAATTTCAATCACTATATTGAACAGGAGTGGTGAGAGTGACCATTCTTCTCTCATTCCTAATTTTAGAGGAAATGCTTTCAAGTTTTCCCCATTCAGTATGATGCTGTATATACTTCTTTGGGGAGGTGTTCATTCAGGTATTTTGCTTGTGTTATAATTGGGTTTTTCTTTTCTGAGTATTTCATTTTAAGTATTCTTTTTGTTTTATAGTTTGAAAAAGGGTTTTTTCCAATTTTATATTTTATTACCAAGAACAAACAGCTTCTTTAATATGTCTGTCCTGCAGCACACCCTTAGCTCAACAAGAAAAACTCAAAGTAATCCTTTTTATACAAGCAAATTTGGAGCTCTTTTAGGTCTCCAAACCTAGTGATTAGTTTGAGGCATTGACTAATTATGAATTAACATATTTGAGTAATTGGGACTTTAAATGTTTAGTTTTTTAGTACAAAATAATTAAACTACCTTAATTATAAAAGAGCTCTGTCCATATACCCAAACTATATACTTCAAACCTTCTCAAAAATTTGAGCAAAAAACTTAACAAAAGACACTTAGTACAATTAATTTGGCTTTTGTTTTGAGGGTTTTTTTTTCTTTATCAATTTTCAGGATTTTTTTTTTTTTTTTGACACAGTGTATCACTACATAGTCCAGCCTGACCTTGAACGTGCTGTGTAGCCCGGGCTGGCGTCAAACTCAGAATCCTCCTACCTTAGCCTCCCAAGTGCTAGGATTACATGTGTGCGCTATCACATCCAGCTAAATTCATAAGACTTTCTATATAGGTGGACACATCATCTGTGAACGAAGATAGTATTCTGTCTTCCTTCCCAGCCTGTATATCTCTTACTTACTTTTCGCATTGACTTCACTTCAGTGTTGCATGGGCATGTCGAGAAGACATCCTTGCCTTGTCCCCACTCTTAGCAAGAAGGCGTCAGGTTTGTCACAGTTGTGTCACACATTAACTCTTAAATTGTCCATGGGCATTCTTTATCAAATTTTCAAACTCCCATACAGAGAGGTTTTTTTGGTTTGTTGTTGTTGTTGTTTCTGGTCATGAATAAGTATTAGATTTTATGGAGTGCTTTTTCTGTATATATTATCATACTTTTTTATTTTTAGCATGATATGATAGATTAATTCATTTTAAATTTGAACATTTAGAATAAGTCCTACTTGGTTTTGATGTGTGACTCCTTTTTTATATAAGATATGATGAACAACTATGGTGAATGTTTACATTTTTAAAAATTACAGTAAAAGACACATTATCAGGAACTGTGGAATAAGTGTATTCAAAGCAAGAGAAAGTATTTTAGGTACTGGGAAGGAGATTAATGGTGCTGTATATTTTACTGTAATAAATATTTTTAATTTAAACATCCACTGTATTTTTAATCATACCTCATTGACCAATTGTTTACAGGAATTTTTTTATCAAATTAAAAACATTACAGTGTGTCCTCATCCACCTTGTACACCAGATCTGTCATCTTGCAACTTCTGACTGTTCACCAAAGTAACATAAACATTTTTAATCAATTCAGGATATGGAGGCATCCATGACAGTGCAGTAGAAGACATGACAGAGGACTTCCAGAACTGCCTCAGAAAGTGGCAAGAATGGTGGATATGAGTGTTAGAAGCCAGGGAAAATATTTTGAGGAGGATTAATAGCAATATGTCTTTTAGTGAAATATTTTTTTAAACATTCACCATATTTTTTCACAGCTAATATTTGTTAGATTTGATTTGCTAATATTTTATTGAAAATTTTGCACCCATATTGTGCAAAGTGACTAATACGTCACTTTCGTATCACTGGGACGAAATAACCCGCACCCAGAATTTAAGAGGAGAGGTTTATTTGGCTGTTTCCAGTAGTAGTTTCCATCTGTGCTTGGCTAGCTCCAAGGCAGAAGTGGCATGAAGGAGGAAAGCTGCTCACCCCATGGCAACCTGGAAGCAGAGAGAGAAGGACGGAGCCAGGGACAAGAATATCACCTCCCAGGTCACATTGCCAGTGACCCATCTCTTCTGACCAAGCCCCACCTCCAAACACATGAGGCTTTGGGGGGAGATACTTTAGATTTAAACATAACATACATTAGTAAGAGCTATTGGTCTATTTCCTTTCTTGGAAATCTGTCATTTTGTTATTAGTACAATGCTGGCCTCACAGAAGTGAAGTTCTCCTCTGCTTCTATTTTCTGGAACAGGTTGTACAGAATTGGTATCATTTGGCAGAATTCATCAGCAAAACTATCTGGGAATGGTGCTTTCTGTTCTGGAACACTAATATTTATTCAGATTCTTTGGTTAGTATAGATCTATTCAGATTATTAGTTTCTCCTTATGTGGAAAAAGAGACCATTGGTAGATTTAGTAGATTGGATCTTTCTAGGAACTGTTCACTTCATGTAAGTTACTAAATTTATGGGCATAGAGTTATCTATAATATTCCCTTATTATCTTTTTAATGCATGTCTGATTGATGTAAAGGCCTTATCCTTTACTTTTGTTGATTTTTCTTTATTGTTGTTTTCAATCTCATTGAATTCTACTTACTTTGGATTTAATTCATTCTTTTTTTCTTGTTTGCTAAGGTGGGAGCTTACATGGTTGATTTTTACCTTTCTTTTTTGGTATGTGTTCAGTGCTATGAATTTCCCTGTAAGTACTGCTTTTCTTACATCTCACAAATTTTGATAAGTTTTGTTTGCATTTTCATTTAATTAAAAAAAATTTTTTAATATCTTGAGACTTCTTCTTTGACCTTTGTGTTGTAACACCAGGAGTTCCAGCTGTTTTTCTGTTGGTAATTTCTAGTTAATACCAGCAGTCTGAGAGCATGCTTGCTATGGTATCCTTTTAAATATGTTAAAGTGTGTTCTGCCAGGTAGAATATGGTCTGTCTTGGTGAAATGTTCCCTGTGAACTTGAGAAGAATGTGTATTGTGTTGTTACCAGAAGAAGAATCTGTTAAGTATCAAATAGATTGATGGTGGTATTCTTCTATATCTGTTACTGATATTCTTTTGCTGTTGGGTCTATTAACTAATGATAGAGAGGTACTGAATCTCCAAGTATAGTGTACTTGCATATTTCTTCTTACAGGTCTCAGTTTTTATCTCAGATATTTTGTCATGCTGTTGTTGGGCTCAGATATATTAAGAATAATTGTGCTTTTTGAACAGTTAGCCTCTATCCTTATATAATTCTGTTCTTTAGTGCTTATAATTTTCCTTGCTCTGAAATCATAGAGCTACTCCAGCTTTGTGTAATAATTAGGAAATATGAAGAAAGGAGGTTAGAGTTTGTCCCTCTAGTGAATACGATATAGTTAAGCCTTTGCCTTCCCACTGCTTTCTGTTCCTTTATTTTCTTGCCCTGCCAATGACAGAAGCTGTTCCAGAATCATTGGGATCCTTTTGCCTCGAAGGAGATTGTTAATTAGGAGAAAATATTAGCTTAGTAAAACAGAATAAACAAAAATAACAAAGAAATTTTGCCTAAACTTTTAGTGATGGATTTATGGGGCCTTATGAATCATCAAAGAAACTCTTGTCAGATAGGGCTGTATGAATCATCAAAGAAACTCTTGGCACTATCTCCTTTATAGCTAAGCTGCTCGTAGATTGCAGCCTTTTGGAAAAGATATATAGATACAGAAATATATAAAATTTATCTCAAAAACAAATTCAGAATGAACACAGGAAGCCTTCTTTTTAGTGGCATGGATCAAACAGATCTCTGTGGTCTTTTGTTTGTTTGTTTGACACCGTCGTCCCTGCTTTATTCTAAACTGCGTAATTCACTAAGATATTACATATTTCCCATTAGCTGTTATTTTAGTTCCCAATCCACAGTTAAATCTGTCCGAATTATCTCTGAGGTCAGCGAACTGAGTCTAGCTGCCTTTGCAGGGCATTTCTTTTGCTAGTACAGAAGGCACCTCATAAGAATGCTGAGAATGCTGCCCCATCATTCCCGGAGTTTGATATGCTAATTCTTAAGAATGTTGCTAACACTGCACTGTTTCATATGATTGAATTTAGAACTGTTCTCTCAATTGGCTGAAGGCTTCAAACTGGCAGTAATAATAGTCTCTTGAGATGTTGCTTAAGTAGACCGGTGATAAAATTTCATATGGCAGGTGACAGTTGTTCATTTATGTTCAGGAAGAGATCTTTATCTGCTGTAGTGGTTGAAAAACAAAAGAAAAGTAGCCCAGGTATTCACTTTTTAATAGTGTATCTTTCTTCTACATTTTAAATGAGAACAGACCTCTATATTGTCATTGTTGAAATACCAAAGAATGAACCTCATACTTTTCTGGGTTGCTTGTTTGTTTGTTTTTAGTAGCTATGTTCTGTATCCAAGTAAAATCAAAGAAGCTCCACCATGCCACAAGACATCTTACCACAGCTGGTTAGCTTTCAGTCTTGATTTCCTTTTACTCTTGCCTTTTCTATCAATTCTTAGATGGTTTACTAAGAATTTAATTGGTAATATTTGGCACATATTCTTAAAGAGAATATAAATCCCAGATAGTTTGGTCCAGTTTTTCCCTTCCTGTAATGTAAGCAGAAGGCATTGTTGGTTTGGACCAATTAGCTATTCTGTTTCATTACAGACAGACTTTTGGTCAAGTCAAGATAATGACAACAGAATCTAGAACTTTCCAACAACCAGGAGCTTTTACTTTGTCAAATATGTATTTGTAAAAGATAAAAGATGCTCTTTTTTTTGTTTTATGTTATTTTTGCCCCTGATAAACAGCATGGATAAGGTATACTCTGAGAATAAATACTCACTGAAAAGGGGCACTGTCATATATTTTTCAGAGTATATTTTGGCAACTAACCCAAGATAAAGAAATAACATTTTTTGATAATTATTTTATGTGAAGTATTATGTTCAGCTTTCTACATAAAACATTCTGTTTCATCCTCAAAATAACCCAGTGAATAAGTTACTGCTATTAATCCCATGTTATAGAGTAGAGTGCTAGTGCTAATGCCATTTTCCAAATGATAAAATTGGGGTGAAGTTAAATATAACTTACTCAAAGTTAAATAACTGTTAAGTGGTAAAGGATTTGAACATCAATTTTTGTGATCCCAAAGTCCATACTTTCACTTACAATGTGCTATATAGTAGGCATTTACCTCAGAATATTTTGGTTGATATCTCTGCCAGCACCAGACCCCAGAAGGCCCTGAGTCTCAGCAGTTTGCACAGTTCTTAAAATGGCTATTGAATGTGACAACAGTTGCCATTCAAAGCATCTCAGAAAGGGAATATAAAACCTGTTCTGCCCCACTCAACTATGTGGACAGTGAGAGAAACTTCTTTTGGAGGCTTGAGACCACAAGTTCAAAATCACCAAAACGTTGCTTATAATCTCTTTCTCCCCTCAAGGAAAATCTAAATTTCAGGCAATAAAGTCTAATCAGAAATCTTTCTGAACCCTATTCCACACCTCTTTGCCTTGGCCATTCTGAGCTTTATGAGTTAGCTTGGTCTTCAGGAAGGCTCCCTCTCCTGTGTTTTAGCGTTTCTCGGAAGTCATAGTGCTGGCAGCTGCTGGCTATCAGCTGAAGAATGAGGATAGTAAGTGCAGAAGAATCTCGTGGACTGGCACTCACAGTCCTCTCAGGCTTGAGACATTTTTTCTACGTCAGAATGCTTCATTTAAGGTAGATATTGAGCTTCACAAACCTTTTCTATGGATGCTAGTAAAGCTGAATAATTCTAATTGAGCAGTTCTAGGGCACGTCTCTCTGTCTTCTGTTACATGAATGACACAGTAATCCTTCTAGATAGTACTATTACTAATTGGTTAGCAAGAAAGAGAAGGTTCTCTAGAGTTGTTTGCTTGTAGCTGTACAAATCATCCCTTTCAAAGGGCTGTGTGTTCTCCTAGCAGAGGGCCAAACATGTACTAATAAGCCTGTACCCTTTACCTGCCACTGGCAAAGAGGATGGCCCTACAGAGCAAGAGTATTAACAAGAGGAATGTCATGGTCTATTTGGGCTGTGTAACAAAGTACCATAAACAGAGCAAGGAGGTGTCTGATAAACAAAAATGTACTTCTCACAGTTCCAGAAGCTACAGGATCCCACATCAAGGAACCAGTATTATCATTGCCTGATCAGGGTCTGCTTCCTATCTTCATGCCGTGTCTTCACATGTCAGAAGGGACAAATAAGCTCTCTGGAGTCTCTTTTGTAAAGGTATTAGGATTAAGGAGTAGGATTTCAATATATTAATTGGAGGTGGGAAGGGCACAAATATTTAGACCACAGTACAGAGATAGTCCTGAAAGTATCATAGGTCCCTGAAATAATAATTATAGTATCAGTTAAAGATGAACTGGGCAATCAGTTATATAAAGCTTGGGTTAGTTGGTACTGGTTCCTTGTAAATGAATAGTGCTAACTTTATTATGCTTTATACATGTGAAACATTCTCTTACTGGAAATTGCATATATATATATATATATACATATGTATATATTTATTATTATTTTTTTTTAAGGCAGGATCTTGCTATGTAGTTGAGGCTGGCCTTGAACTCACTCTGTAGCCCAGGCTGGCCTCAAATTTGCAGTGATCCTCCTGCCTCAGCCTCCTGAGGGCTAGGATTACAGGCATGCACCATCATACCTGGCTGTATATTATTTTAGAGTAGCAAAGTTTTGACAAAATGGCTCTCTTGATTAATGAGAAGTATCATACTGAAATGTTTTTGCTTTTGTTAAAAATGTATAGGTTTTAAAATGACTATACTAGGGTTGGGGATTTAGCTCAAGTGGTAGAGCACTTGCCTAGCAAGCATGAGGCCCTGAGTTCAATCTCCAGCAACCCCTCAAAAAAAAAAAAAACCCAAAAAACAAAATGTCTATACTAATTTATATCCTGCCAGCATTTACACAAGGTAATTTTCTTGTGTAAATGGCACAAGGGTTCCATTTTCTACGCCTCCACAGTGACACTTGTTACCCTCTGTCTGTTTTGTAACAGCCATTCTAACAGGTATGCAGTGGTATCTCATTATGATTTTAATTTGCATTTTCCTAATGGTTAGAGATATTGAGTATTTTTAAATACTTTTGTTGGCCCTTCATACCTCTTTTGAGAAATATCTGTTTAGATCCTTCACCCATTTTTTAATAAGCTTATATGTTTTCCTGCTATTGAATCTTTGCATTCCTTATATATTTTAGAGATTAGCCTTTATCCAGATATGTGGTTTGCAAATATTTTCCCCAGTCTCACATCCTGTTGTTTCCTTTGATATACAGAAACATTTAGTTCGATGCAGTCGCATTTGTCTAATTTGCTTTTGTTGCCTGTGCTTTTAAAATTCTATCCAAGAAATAGTTGCCCAGACCAAGGTCCTAGAGGTTTTTCCCTGTGTGTGTGTGTGTGTGTGTGTGTGTGTGTGCATGTGTGCGTGTGTATGTGTTAGCAGTTTTATACTTTCTGATCTGACATTTACATCTTTTATCCATTTTGAATTGATTTTGTGTATATGGTGTGAGAAAAGAGTCCTTTTTCATTTTCCAGCACGTGGACATATGCACCATTTACCAGAGACATATATTTTATACTCTTGGCACATTTGTCAAGTCAGTTGTCCATAGATACTTTTATTTACTTTGGGGTTTTCTATCCTGTTTCTTGTCCCATTGGTCAATATGTCTGTTTTTCTCCCAGAACCATGCTGTTTTGTTTACAATAGTTTTATAATGCATTTTGAGATCATGCAGTGGGCTATCGTTGACAAACCCTGCTTAGGACAGGATGGGAACTAGTAGCAAACTTGATGCTGTAACTCACTCACTACAAAATAAATTTTTAAAACCTCATTGATAATCTTTCTTTTTAACAGAAGTCTGGCTTGGCCTCAGAATCCTCCATTAGCAATAATATCCATATTTAATTGCATGGCTTTGGTTTCAGTGGATTTATATTTATAGGTAATATCTATAAATAGGTTCATTTAAATTCTAAAAAGTAAATCAACTTTTAAAGATTTAAATAGCCCAAGTGATATAGGATACAGTCAAAAATCATAACTGTGGTACAAATGACCAAAATTTTGAAAACACTGAATAAGACTTCCAAATTATAATTCTTTTAAATGTGTACTCCAATAGAATAAAAGATGTTACATGGTAAACCAGGTAAAGAAGAGACCTTCTAAGCACTTCATTTTCCTCCTCCCCCTCCTCTTTTTTTTTTTGAGACAGGGTCTCACTATGCAGTTCAGGCTGGCCTTGAACTCACCATGTAGCCCAGACTGGCCTCAAACTCTAGGTGATCTTCCAGCCCCAGCATCCCAAGGGCTGGGATCACAGACATGTACCACTATGCCTGGCTTTCCTTCATTTTTAAGTATACAGTTGTTGAGGACAATAAACTTATTCTATGCCAGTTTTATCATTGCTAAATATAAATATCTTTTAAAAAATATTTTACTAGGCAGTTGAATATTGATATCTTTTTGATAGGATGTTTGTTGGTGGTGTGTTGTTTTATTTATTTTTTTCCCTGAAAGCAGTCTAGCCTGGCTATAGTTTTAAAACTTACCTTGAGTTGTTTTTACTTGGAGGGCAAGAAGCATGGCATCACCGTATATTCTGGCTACCACAACGTTTGGCATATAGTAGTGTTCAACAGATGCTTGAACAAATTAATGAAGGAATAAACAAAGAATCAACAAAATAAACTGAGTTATCTATCTTAAAGGTATAAGTACAGTTTTTATTTCTTCCTTAAAGCTGTAAATAGGGGTAGCTTTAAGGAAATTGAAACCTTAAAGCAATCAGATGAAAAGACTGATTTCATAAAAGTGAAATTTAGAGCTAGTTGAACACCTAGAATAACCTTGTTAGAGAGAGGTCACAAAAGGAAGGCAACCTTACTGATTCTGCTTTCACTTATGAAAAGTGAGATTTATGGTTATATGTAAGATGCGAGGAGCTTTCTTTCTTTACTTTTTTATAAAAAATAACTACCTTTCTCCTTCCTCTTTTATTCTTTCCTTTCTCTCTCATATCTTCTCTGATTATCTCCATATCAGGAAAAGCACCCCAGTTTTCTTTGCCTCGGAGGGGACTATTACAGCTTAATTTAAAATGCAGCTCAGTCTTTCCCTCACACTCTCAATTACAGTTCCTCATCTGATAAAGAGGCCCAGTTCTTTCTTAACTGGCACCCTAAATGAACTGCAATTCTGATGGTAATTTTTATTGCCATTTATTCATGCAACGAGTGTTATGTTTCAAGGCTTTTGTTCTCAGAATCATGAAACAAGTTTTATGTATCAGAAGAGAGACTGTTAACCAGAAGATTTTCATTCTTAGTTATACTAAGCTGAAAACCATGCAGTTAGTTTTATTGAGTACATTCCCAGGCTATTTTAAAACATTTTTCTCATATATATAAATATATATAAACAGAAACAGACTATGTTTCATACTGGTAAATGTGTTTTAAACATATTCTAGGTTTATTCTCTACAAGTGTATTCTTTCTTTAATGGTCCAGTGACTAAGATTATAATTTTTATCCACAGTGACAGTACTTTAACTGGAGTGGTTTTGTATGTTCAGGGTAATATTTTCCATTATTAAAAATTCACTTCAGTATGTTTTATGTCAGTGAATCCCTGTGCCCATATCTTTCTGTCTCCTACTTAGTACCACATGGTCTTTAATATGTGAAGTAAACCATAGAGGTGCTGGCTATTGCATTGCAGTTTATTCTTAATTATTACATTCTAAATTTGATAGAATAACAGTAACATTAATGGTGTATTCAGATAATTTTCTGAAAATAATTATCATGTATAAAAATTAGTATCTAATCTCTGTTGAACTTTAATATCCAGGTAAAAAACAGATTCTATTATTATCATAGTTGAAACTATAATAGGCTTATTTTATCTAAGAAAAATAATTTACGGCTATCTAATTTTTTTCAAAAGATAAACATGCTTGACTTATAATCTTTAGGTATTTCCAGAGTTATTCTGCTCTGTCATCAAAGTAATACAAGAACCATTTACTAGAATGACAAGCTGGAAGTTATGAGACACTTTATTTTCTAATGCCAAAACAGCAATATGGACAAAAACAGCACTTTGGTAGCTCTATGTGTCTACTGGTGAGATGGCTGTTCTCCAGTTAGATACTCTGAGTTCTGAATACCATCCGTAACTTAGGGTATGAAGTGAAATGTGACAGGATGATAGAAATGTTTAGTGAAGACATACCACCTGCAATTTAGCCCTGTCATTTTTGTTCTGATACCTTAGGCGAGTTGTTAACTCCTTTTTAAGGTGAAAACTTTAATTCTTCTTTAGAATTGCTATGAGAAAGAACACACCCAGAGCGAGGTCATGTTACACGGTAGATGTATGAGAAGTACAGTGTGGTGATGATATGTTTTGATATTCTGTCAGGTGAAGTGAAGGACAAAAATGTTCAAGTGGTCGAGCTCCCCATTGTAGACAGTCTTCATCCTCGTCCTCCTTATTTACCCTTGGCTGTGCCAGAAGATCTTGCAGATCGACTTGTGCGAGTCCATGGTGATCCTGCAGTGTGGTGGGTGTCTCAGTTTGTCAAGTATTTGATTCGCCCACAACCTTGGTTGGAAAAGGAAATAGAAGAGGCCACCAAGAAGCTTGGCTTCAAGCATCCAGTTATTGGGTAAGAGTCTGATTTTTTGCCCTTCTCAAACAGTGATATATATCAGCAGGACTGTATAACTTTACTGAGTACAATAAGCATTACAATATGTAGTTTAATATTCATAGCCCCAGTGAACAGAGGTTCAAGAGTTCACCTTAGAGCATAGAATGATTATTCTTCCTTTGTTCTCTTAGCACAGCAGAAAGAATTACTTTATACTCTGCTGCTGTCTAAATGCTTCTCTTCCTTTGGCTCTTCCTCATGTTATTTCTTATCTCCTTTGTTTTTAATGTTCATGTTTCCTACTCTATATCTTTTGTGTCTTAGTCTTTATACAGAAAGAAGTTACTGTTCCCTATTCTTAATGTTAGAACTGAAGAAAGTATGTACATGGTGAAATCAGAATATTGAGTATTTCATCTTAAGAAACTTTTCATTGAGATTCAGTGAAATCATTCTTTCTGCCCCACTTCATTGCATATGGAATAATTCTAATTCCCAAGAAAAACAGTAAAAAGAATGTGGAAAGAAAAAGGTAACAAAGTAGGTGTTCCTGAATGACTGTCATCTGGAATCTAAAGGAAAGAATAGTCATGAAGGTAGCAGAGTAACCCAGAGAAATCAAACCCTCACTCCAGATTCATAATACAAAACTGCTCTTTGGCTTAGCCTAGGATATACCCCTGTGCTGGGAACCAAAGAAAAACAAATGTACCATCTTCCTTTTTCTTCATGTGAATAGTGGTTTAGAAATGGAGGCATGGAGCAGATTTAAGGAGACTTTCAGTTGTGAAAAAATTATGATTGTTACTATTATTTCCATTACTTTGGAAGCACTAAGATGGGGAGAGCATACTCTGGAAGTCTGTCTCTTACTCAGTGCAAGGCATCGTAAATCTGTGTACCAAATTTTAGAATTTTAGGGCTTTGTTAAACAGGACAGATGGGGTCTGTATCTGCTTATGTCGACAGAGTAAAAAAAATGAAAGAAAATTCATTATAAATACAGCAATAAGACTGGAATGGCTCTATGAACTTAAAATAGTGTAAGTTTTTAAAAGGTTTACCTGCCTTAACAGTGGTGTAGGGAAGATCCGTGTGGGCCTGTGTTTTCCTTAGACAACTTAGTTCTGCAAGCTAGCAGCTATAGTAACTCTACAGGTTAAAATGAAGAAAACAAAATCTTGGCTTCAGAACATTACAAATAGTAACTCTAATGTTCTGTAATAATTGTGAATCCTGGTATCATTTTGGTCTCAAAACCCAAAAAACTTAAATACATTTCTTTGCTGGACAGCCAGAGGGTATTTTGCCTTCTATTATGAAGTGTAATTCTGGAATCTCCCATTTATTCCTGGTACACCAATTACTTGCTCTATAAGAAGGCATTCTTCAAAAGCTTTACTTGTTATCTAATGCCCCCTGTATTGTTTAACATGAAAATATATTAAAATATACAGGAAGGTTTTTAGAATATTTGTTTTATTTTATAAAAATGAAACAAAAATTGGTTAAAATTGCGCAAAATGCCAGCATGAATAGGGGTACAAATTGAGTACCTGAAAAACCCCAAGTGGATGAGTACATTATCAGCAGAATCTGAATTTCTCCCCCAGAGTCCACGTCAGACGTACAGACAAAGTGGGAACAGAAGCAGCCTTCCATCCCATTGAGGAGTACATGGTGCATGTTGAAGAACATTTTCAGCTTCTCGCACGCAGAATGCAAGTGGATAAAAAAAGAGTGTATTTGGCCACGGATGACCCTTCTTTATTGAAGGAGGCAAAAACAAAGTAAGTTAGAACAACTAATGGTTCTCGGGTAAGATTGCCTCTTTTAATGGAAAAGAATCATTAATTCCCATGGCTTGTGATTCTTGTTATTATTACTAATTAGTGCATTTGAAAAATTCAAATGACTGTATTTGTGTAATTATTAATCTCACCAAAGCTACTTTGTTATCTGATGCCTTGTAATAAGAAAAGCAAAATGAACTGTTCCGCTGCCATCGTCACCAGTGGTCATCATTAAATGCCATCACCCACTTCTTGGTATCAAAGTCTTTATTGGTCTGCTAGAATTGCCATAACAGAATACCATAGACTGGGCAATTTAAGTGATATAAATGTATTTCTCACAATTGTAGAGGCTGGGATATTGAAAATCAAGGTGCTAGTAAGGGAGATTTTATTCTGAAGCCTCTCTCCTGGGCTTATAGGCAACTGCCATCTCACTGTGTACTCATACGATCTCTTCTTTGTGTGTGCTTGAAAAGAGATAGCAGGCTCACTGGCGTTTCTGTTCTTGGAAGGACACTAATCCCATCCAGATGGCACTAGCCTCATAAATTCACCTAATCCTAATTACCTCCCAGATGCCAGATAGCATCACATTGGGGTTAAGGATTCAAAATAGGAATTTTGGGGAGAAATTAACATTCAGTTCATAACATTAACCAGCCATGCAGAACTACTAACAATAAAATACACCAAGTCCTCACCCTTTTGGTCTGTCTTCATTGACAATTACAGGCAAGAGGATACATGTCATTGTTTCTGTCTTATAAAATTTTCCAAAACTTGGAATGTATACTACAAAAAGGTAAATAATTAAAACATGAAGTTTATAAGTGGAGAAATAAATTCTACTAACATGTATTGAACAGTAACCATTATTTTTTGAGCCTGTCTGTATTTCAAGCACTGTGCTGGATGCTAGGGATTTCATTGTAAGCAAGATACTCCCTGTTTAAGGAAAGCGTGATCCAGTGAGGGGGTAGACAGTTACACTGCAGTGTGATGATGCTTCTAGAGGATTAGCATATGAAAACACAGACAAAGCCTATGATGCAAAATTTCTTGTCATAGGATTGTGATGAACCTGGGGTTGGCCTTTATTTAACACTAATGTTAACTATGCATGAAGGTAGGGAGCAGGAGAGAAGAAAATCATAGTCATCTCTGCTCAGATATCATCTCCACCAGAAATCATACCTGAACCTACAGCTGAATTGTCTTCCTTCTCTGCACATTGCTCTGTCACAGTATTTAGCACTTGTTTACCTCTGTCTCCTTGACTAGATTACAGCCACTTTGGACTTAAGACTTAGCTGTTCATGCCCGGTAAATACTGAATTTTGCTTATTTCAATCCCATTAATTTGAAAACATTTTATTAGCAATGAATCATTTAAGCTATTTGGCTAGTTAATGTATTTTTGTCACTTTTTCTGTCACAGTCGGGATTGCAAAAAGAAACAAATTAAGAATAAAGCCTATAATGCAGGTAAAACATACACACACACACAAACAAGAATTTCATCAACTAAGTACAAAAATTAGTTAATGTAAGAGGCAGGGATTAGGGGAACACTTGGGCACAAAACATAATAGGAAATTTTCAGTCTTTTAATTTAGTATTCAGATGTATTAGAGAGAAACAATAGAAATAGTTCACCATGTTCCCTCATTTTAAAACACCGGACTGAATTTGTGACTTGAAGAAATATCATTTTGGTCTACTCTTTCACTTGTTCTTGAATGCATCATAAGCTTTTTTCTTTGATTACAGCAAATTTCTAATTCATTAGAAAATATAGACATTGGTAGGTAATCGAAGCAAGGAGAAACTATTAGCCACCATTCCATTTTTCAGTGGTGGGAACTATTCAAATATTGTCGTATTCATCTCAGTCATTTATATAGTCATGTTTTTAAATAGTTCATCATGTTCTGTATAATTTCAACTTTTTTTCACTTAATATAGTGTTAGATCTGTTTTCTCAAGTCACTAGAAAAAGGTCATTTATTTATTTATTAGAAAAGAATATAATACGATGTTTTGATCTGTGTATGCATTGTAGAGTCAATCAAGCTAATTAATATATCCATCACTTCCCCATTTTATCATGTTTGGGGGATGAGAATGTTTAAAAATCTATTCTTTTAGCAATTTTGAGATTAAACTATAGTTACTACACAATACCACAGATCATTAAAACTTAGTCTGCTAATCTGAGACTTTGAACCCTTTGAACATATTTCCTGTACCAGTTCTTCCCCCTTTCTCTACTCCACCCACTCCAGCTTTTGGTAAACACCTTTCTATCCTTTAAGGTTGTTAGGTTCCATATATAAGTAAGATTACACAGTGTTTTTCTTTTGTGCTTGGCTTATTTCACTTAGCATAATGTTCTCCAGTTTCATTCATGTTGTTACAAATAACAGAGTTTCCTTCTTTTTAAGTCTATATAGTCTTCCATTGTGTATATATGCCACATTTTCTTTATCCATTCCATTGACGGACATTTAAGTTGCTTTCATGTCTTGGCTACCATGAATACTGCTGACATGAATATGGAAATACAAATATTTCTAACTTACTGATATGTGCAACTCCTGATATCCATACTGATATATACAATTCAGTGTTTTTGGATATATAACCAGAAATGGGGTTGCTGGCTCATATGATAATTCTGTTTTTACTTTTGCAGGGGGTGCTGGGGATCAAACTCAGAACCTTGAGCTTGTTAGGGAAGCACTCTACCACTGAGCTAAATCCCCAATCCCATATTTTTACATTTTTGAGGAAACTATACTATAACCATAATGGCTATACTAATTTACATCCCTGCCAGCAGTGGACAAGGGTTCCCTTTGCTCCACATCCTCAATAATACTATTTTTGGTCTTTCTGATAACAGCCTTTCTAACAGATATGAGGCAATATCTCATTATAGTTTGTTTCTTTTTTTTTTTTTTTTTGCATTTTCCAGATGATTAGAGGTATTGGACATTTTTTTAATTTGTCTGTTGGCCATTCAGACCTCTTCTTTTGAGAGATTCTTATTCAAATCCTTTGCCCTGTTTTGAATAACATTATTTGTTTTCCAGCTATTGAGTGTTTGAGTTCCTTATGTATTTTGGAGATTAGCCCTTTACCCAGATGTATGGTTTGCAAATATTTTCCCACTTTCTAGATGTCTCTTCATACTGTTACTTGTTTTCTTTGCTGAAGTATTTTAAAGTACAGAAGTATTTTAGTTTGATGCAATCCCATTTGTCTGTTTTTGCTTTTGTTGCCTGTACTTTAAGGTTTTTCCCACATATTCTTGTGTTTTACAGGTTCTGACTTTATGTTTTTTAAGTCTTTTATCCATTTTGAGTTGATTTGGGGGGTGGGATCTAGGGATTGAACTCAGGGCCTTGTACTTGGTAGGCAAGTGCTCTACCACTGAGCTAAATCCCCAACCTCCCATTTTGAGTTGATTTTTGTATATAGTGTAAGGTAAAAGTATAATTTAATTCTGTTGCATGTGGGTGTCCAATTTTCCCATCACAATTTATTACTCAGATTGTGCGTCCCTATTGTGTATTTGTGGCACCTTTGGTGGAAATCAAAGAGACCATAATTTCTTCGTTTTGTTGTGGGAGTTCTGTCATTATGTCTGTTTTTATGCCACCGTGCTGTTTTGATTACAATAGGTTTGGGTTCTTCTTTTTTCCAAATCGCTTTGATTATTTAAAGTGTTCTGTAGTTCCATACAAATTTCAGGGGTTTTTGTTCTACTTCTGTGAAAAATGACGTTGGAGTTTTGATAGGAATTGACATTGACTCTGTAGATTACTTTGGGTAGTTTTAACAATATTAATTCTTCCAGTGCTTGAACACAGACTTTCCATTTGTGTCTTCAGCTTCTTTAATCAATGTTTTATAGTTTTCAGTGTACAGAACTTCCACTTCGTTGGTTGAGTTTACTCCTAAGTATTTTATTGTATTCTATTTGATGCTATTATAAATGGATTGTTAATTTATTTTTCATATAGTTTCTAGTGTATAGAAATTCGACTGATCTTTATATGTTGCTTTTGTGACCTACAGCTTTATTTTGTTTTTTTTTTCTTTTACTATAATAAGTGTTCTTTTATTTTTTTTTAATTTTTTTTTATTTTTACCAAGAACATGTATTGGTACATTGTATACATAATGATCATAATCAACATGGTTAATTCGTACCTGTACATGATACATCTTGGTTTTCCCCCCTCTTCCCCCCCTTCCCCTCCCCTCCCTTCCATTCACCCACCCTTCCCTATTTGTAACAAGTGTAGCTACACTTTACCATTTTTTCCCCTTTCATCTTACTTTTCTTTTAACCTTCTTCTTTATCCCCTTTTTCCCTATCTAGTTCTCTCTTATAATGTCCTTGTCTGGCTTTTGTATTAAGGAAATACTAGCCTTGTAAAATGAGTTTGGAAGTGTCTCTTCATTTTCTGTTTTTAGAAGGAGTTTGAGATGAGCTGGTGTTAGTTCTTTAGATGTTTGGTAGAATTCAACAGTGACACCATCAGGTCCTGGACTTTGCTGTGGCGGGAGACTTTTTATTACTGATTCAATATTCTTACATTTCATGGTTCCATTCGGATTTTATATTTCATCATAATTCAGTTGTGGCAGGTTGCATTGTTTGTAAAAATTCATCTATGATATTTCTTTACCCAATTTGTTATTGTATACTTGTTCAGGGCAGTCTCTGATGATCCTTTGTATTTCTGTAGTATCAGTTGTAATCCTACATTCATGATTTTTATTTCTGATTTCTGATTTAGTTTGAGTCTCCTCTTTTTTGTTCTTAGTCTAGCTAAAAGCTTGTCGATTTTATCTTTTCAAAAAAATCGACTGTTAGCTTCTACTATCTTTTTCATTGTTTTTCTAATCTCTGTTTATTTCTCCTCTGATCATTTATTTCTTTTCTTCTGCAAAGCTTGGGCTTAGTTTGTTCTTGTTCTAGTTCCTTCAAGTGTAACATTAGATTATTTATTTGAGATCTTCCTTTTCTGCTGTGCTTATTGCTATGAATTTCCCTCTCAGAACTGCTTTTGCTGTGTTTCTTATTATGTCATGTTCCTGTGTTCATTTGTTTCAAGATATTTGTGAATTTCTTCTTGGCCCATTGGTTGTTCAGGAGCATGTTTGACTTACACATATTTGTGAGTTTTTCCAATATTCCTCCTCTTAGTGACCAGAAAAAAAAATACTGAAATATGCTTTCAGTCTTCTTAACTTTAAGTAATGATCTGTTCTGTAGAATGTTCTATGTGCACTTGAAAAGAGTGTGTATTCGTTTCTTTTGGATAGAAGATACTATAAATTTTTCTGTATTGATTTTCTGTGTAAAACTTTCCAATGCTGAAAGTGGAGTATTGAAGTTTCCTGGTACTTTTATATTGCAGCTACCTCTTCTTCTGATCTGTTAATACTGTATGTACTTTTTGTATTCAGATACTGTTGTTGGGTGCATATTTTGCATGTGTTTTTACAATTGTTGTAATTTGCTGAGAATCAACCCCTTTATCGTTATAGAGTTAACTACAGTTTTTTATTTAAAGTGTCTGATAACAAATATAGATACTGCTTCTTTGCTTTGGTTTCCATTTGCATGGATCTTTTTCCATCCCTTCCCTTTCAGTCTTTCTGTATCCTAAGAGATGAAGTATAAACATCTTTTTAAATGACTATATATTCACTGTATAGATCTGCCATTGCTTGCTTGACCAAGTGTTCTCTTGTTATTCGACAGTTAGGTTAACCCAATTTTTACTCTTATAAATAATGATACAGAGTATGCCTAAAATTATCTACATTATTTTCTTTAACTTGATTTCTAGACTTTGAGGTATTTAAAGGAAGTAAATATGTTACAGCTTTGATTCAATACCACAGTGTGACTCCCCTGCAGCCCCCTTCACCCCTGCCACCCGCTGCACTAGGAGTCAAACCCAGGAGCATTCTATCACTGAGCAACATTCCTTTACTATTGTGTGTGTATATATATATATATATTTTTTTTTTTTTTTTTGAGATGGGGTCTTTTACTAAGTTGCCTAGGCTGGCCTCAGACTTGTAATCCTCCTGCCTTAGACCCCCAGTAGCTGGGATTATAGGTATAGACCACCATTCCTGGCCAGCATGACATTTTTCTACCAAGAACCCTTATAGTACGTCAGCAGTTATCTACCTGGGCTGTAGGAATAGTAAAACTTGAATTTTGTTTTTGTAGTCATTCTCATTTCTCTGCCTGTGATAATCTAGGCAGTGGTTTTCTCCATATTCTGTTATAAACATAATAGTAACATTTTATGCATAATTTTTCCTCTGGAAATCTTTTCGTTTTAATTTTCCAAATCATTTTGAAAAATATTCTCAGGAATTTAAATGCTGTTTCTCTCCTTCATTCCTTGACTTACATGTTTTTCCACTCTGAATTAACTCCATTTGAGACCTCTCAGAATTGGTTTTGATAACTAAACAAATCATAAAACCTCTGCCATTGTCGTAGGAGACCAATAGCATGAATTAGCCTTATAACAGATATATCTTGTCCAAGGTAAGATTTTTCTGCTTCAAGAGAGAGCAGCGATAAAGAAGAAAATTTAAATAATGCATAGACCTCACACAAGTAAGAAGAGAAGCTAGTTTCTGGGTAGTTTACACTTTGAAGAAGGAGTCAAGATTAGCTTTATACACACATATGGATTCTGTGTGAAAATGGACAGTTAAGTTAATCCTTACGGCTTAGTGCTACACCTCAGATTTCTCCAGGTTCACTGAAAAAATCCACAGGATCTTAGCATCCGCATCCCAGTGACTTAGCAGCCATCGTTAATGCGACAGCCAATTCACAGAACTACTAAAATTGTCTATCTAGTATTGTTTTCCAAGACTGTGGAGATTAAAGGTAGAAGTGAAACAGGAGGATAAACAAGTTTGACATACTCAGTTTGTTCATTGTCAAATGTGCTAGATGAGCTCTTCCTAAAGTCGGGTACATTGAAATGAGTAAAGGCAAGAAAAAATATTTAGAAGTTTCTATAAATTGTTTGGTTGCCTTGTGAAATGAAGAATCAGCAGTGAGTGGCGTATTTACTTGCTATTTTGTTTTGAGCTCCTATAACCTATGAGACAGTACAGGGCACTGGGAATACAAAGATAAATAAAAGATAATATGCAGCTCCTTAGAGAATATTTAGAGTATGTCTTTCAATCTGGAGAAAGATTTCAGAAATAAAAATTTTGTGAATAATTAAAAAAATAAATTTTATAAAATGAAAAATATTTTTATCATTATCAATCTCTGAAACCTCAAGGCAGAATTCTTATGTCAGCATACTTGAGGGCAAGAGACAAGGAGCATATTTGTTCTTACTTTTTGTTTTTTAAGAAGCACAGTTGTACAGAAAGCTCCACGCTCATTATTGGAGGTGGGAAACCTCCCATTATTCACTTTGTTTTTGTTTTGTTTTGTGGTGTTGTGTTTTTCACTCTGAAGTAGGCTTCATGATACCATCTTTTATATACAGAGAAAAGCCTGTGAAACTTCAGAACCTTTTTGGTTTGGCCTTAGAGAAGAGCTTTTTGGTTAGGAAAGCCATTGTTAGTCTCATTTCTCAGTAAATGAATCACTCCTTTCTTTGTTTCACTGAGCGCTCAAACCATGATATCTTTATTTGAGGATAAAACTTGAACTGGTTTTATCAGTGCTCCTTCTCTTCCACCCTCTAGCATTTTCATACATATGTCACTGTTTCTGCCCTATGCCTGGGTTTGTAGCTATATAGGGATCATATTTAAAGTATTTTGGGTAATTTTCTTTTTTAAATAAATGTGACATTTTCTTCATCTCCCTAATTCTAAGCTGAGGAGGGCAAAATGTCAAAAATAACAAGGCCCAATAGATCTGAACACTGAATGTCAGTCTGAAACAGTGCTTAGAGACTTGTCTTTAACAATCATTATTAGAAAGGCAGTAAAAAAAAAAAAAAAGCTCCCCGGTGGCCATGAAACGAAGCTACTGTTAGGGGATTGGGGTAAAATCCCAGACAAAGGTAATGCTCACTTGTTCATGTATTGCAAACAAAAGTAAGGCGAAGTTCTGACCTTTGGAGAATATTGTTTGGAAGACAAACATGTAAAATGACTCCTAGTGTTTCAGAATTTCTAAATAAGAGCTATTATTCTTTTAGAAAATACTTATTCATCCTCTGTTATATTACAGATTGTGTTCTAGGTGCTGAGAATAATCCAAGGAACAGAGCAGATGAAATATCTCCCTTCGTATTCTAATCAGGGATGATGGAGGTGGGCGAGAGATGCAGGCAGTAAATATACATTAGATGACAATAAGAGCCATGAAGAAACTTTAGGCAGGTAAAAGGGATAGGGAGTGTCAGACTGATGAAGTGATATTGAGTAGAGCTCTACAGAAGTGGGGAGTAAAATGATGTGGGTATTTGGAAGAACGCTTTAATAATCAACAGCTAATGCTGAGCATTTACTCCATCAGATACTCATTTAAAAGCTTATGTCACAATGCATTAATTCTTATGAGATTATATAAAGTACACATAGTTACTATCCCCTTTTCATGTAAATGCCCAAGGTGTACAA
Organism: Hystrix cristata; assembly: GCA_004026905.1. Taxonomy (NCBI): domain Eukaryota; kingdom Metazoa; phylum Chordata; class Mammalia; order Rodentia; family Hystricidae; genus Hystrix; species Hystrix cristata. The sequence continues at coordinate 37,630 of PVJO010006941.1, read as the reverse complement.
CTGCACTCTGAAGATCTACCTCATGTTCTCAGACGATGTTTTGCTCAGTGCTAAATGGCTGATTCAGAGGAATGTCATTTGAACAGATGGTCCTTCTTAAAGACATACTGTTTTAATATTTTTAAACATATATCCTATCTCAAATAAGATTACTAACATATTGCTTGGTGGGCACCAACAAGGAATTTGCTTCATAAATTTGAGAGACTGGCTTTCCATTGTTACTGGTTAAGAGCAGGTGGTTCTTCAGAAGGGGTGGGAGGTAGACTGTTGGTCCGCATCCATTTTTAAAATACTCATCTCTTAATTTCTTTGTGATATCATTAATTTGTGATATCAGTGAAGACATTTACAAAGTTGAACCAAAATCTGAATGATCACAAATTAAAAATTTAAATGAAATTTTATCATATTTATATTCTAAAGGAAAAGTCAGTAATGAAATATGGAACCAGCTTGAATAAACACTGAGAAGGGTATTCATTGCAAACAGAAGAGGAGCTGTGAGTTTTCAGCTCTTTCTTGAGTTGATAAAGGATATTTTGATATGTATTTTGTATGTTATACCAGTACTATTTCATACACAGGATGTTCTGGATGGTGTCTGTCCACCGAGAGACTCACAGATGCCTCGGAAGCTGCACTACCCTATTGAGTGCCGTAACTGAAGCTTTTCCCGCTGTCACAGAGGAGCTCAGATCAGAAGAGCAAGTGTCTCATTAGGATACTGTGATTGCAGTGACCGTGTATAAATTTATGTTTTCTCAGGTACCCCAATTATGAATTTATTAGTGATAACTCTATCTCTTGGTCGGCTGGACTGCACAATCGGTACACAGAAAATTCCCTTCGGGGTGTGATCCTGGATATACATTTTCTGTCCCAGGCAGACTTCCTCGTGTGTACTTTTTCATCCCAGGTAAGTGGCAGTAGCAGATGTTTAAATGATCAATACTTTTTGGTTGTACTGGCATCAGGAAAAGTATTATTTGTGTGTCTGTGTGTTTTGAGTGTTAGTTATCATGACTCAGGTATAATTTTCCTTATATTTAGTAATGATACCTTTTGTGAAAGAATGAAGATTCCATAAGATAACTGTTTGAGGACTTTGAATACGTAGCTGTTTGCCAGCAGTAGTTGAGATCATCCTCACTAAAGCCAGTTGGTGGAGTTGCTCAAAGTACTTGACTTGCTCCCATCATTTACCAGAAACAGTGAGTAATTAAGCACACTTAATACTTTCTGATTTTGCATACAGTCAATATGTAACCACAGTCCATCCATTTCAACACATTAGTACACTAAGACACTTTAATGCCAAGCATTTGGCCTCACTTGATTGCCTTATAGAAAAGAAGAAAGAGTAAATGTAATTCAATTCAAGTCCTATATTACATTTCTAAGCAAAAAACTGTATGTTAAATTTAATACAATATCACATTCATTCTTTTGAGTTGAATTGTTGCATATAGTTATTGGTTATGGGTTTGGTGTATGTGTTTTATAAGTGGCCCAATCAGCATTATATGACCTGTGGGGTATCCATATAATATTTTGTATTTTTATAATTACAATTTTATTCTCCTTTCTCATTTATACACATATTATTGGTTAGTTCATTTAAATGGCTGTTATTTTACTCAAAGTTTTACTAAGGCAGAAGGGAGATTGAAGATACAGTTCTTGCCCTCATTGAGAATCAGAATACACACATGAAACAACTAGAAAATAATTACCAAATGGTGGTGGGGTGGTGGTGGGGTTGTCAAGGATGTTTCTGAGACTCTAACTATATAAGATAAGTATATGTTTAAATGCTGAGAGGAAGCATAGAAAACATGAAAAAGAAAAGCCACATCATTTCCATGATATGTTTCAGGGAGAAAAAGACATGGACAGTTTTTTTTTTAAATTACATGACAAAGTGTATTGTCACAATGGGATGGTGATAAGATTTTCTGAAAGGTACCCAAGCAAAGGCTATAGGTTTCTTCTGTAGGGAATACGAATACAACTTAATACCCAAAGTCAGCTATATAAAACCAGAGTCATATAACTGCAACGCTGATCAGAACAGAACAAACTTCTTGCCTTCAGGCTCCCAGGAAGGGATCCACTAAGTGCGGTGAGGATCCTGTCTTTGAGGAGCTTCTTTTCATTTTCAAGGTGGTGGTGGGGTGTTTCTGAGACTCTAACTATATACCTACATGATCAGCAGGTCTGTGTAGCCAGTTAAAACCCCAACACGTACCGGACACTGTTAGAATGAGTGAATTGAGTCACATTCCCAGAATACCATCTTCCCTGTGGTCTAGATTTTAGGCCTGTCTGAAGTTTGTTCTTCTAGTCCAGGTTTTCTCAATCTAGGCACTATTCGCACTCATTATGAGGAGTTGTACTGTGCATTGTAGAATGTAGCATCCTTGGCCAATAGCATCCTTAACTCAAGTTGAAACAACTAAAAATGTCTCTGGATATTACCACGTTTCCTGGAGACAAAATTGCCTTAGTTGAGAACCACGGTTCTAGTCACAAAGCTCTAAAATTAAATAAATACATATATGACACAGATCATGACAAGCTATATAGCAAGGTCTTGGTAAGTTGCCCAGGCTGGCCTTGAACCCGCAATCTCCCTGCCCAGCCTCCTGAGTAGCTGGGATTATAGCCATGCACCACACATTCAGCTGCTTCCTTTTTCCTTTAAATACCTACTTTAGAAATTTTGGCCCTCATAACTCTAATTTCAACTCAGAACTCCGGACCTCTGTCATTTTATGATGGTAGAATTTTGTCCAGGCTCCAGAAGATTGCACTGCTTTTCTGTGTTTTATGCATAATATCAATCTCAATGTGTTATGACTTTGGGTCCAGGGGAGCAGAAGAAAAATTGGTGCTACAAAGACTTTTCGTACCCAAGGGAATGAGATTCATGTTTATGTACTGTATTATTCTTAAAAACCCTTGGCAGTCAGAGTTCACCCAAAATAATTTCTGCTCATTTGAGTCAAGGCAATAATTTATACCCCAATAATAAACTTGAATACCTAAAATATTTAATGTTAGTATTCAGTAAAAATGCCTCATATTTATGTATTGGGTGACAGTTTGTCAAATGTGATCGCCACTTGTCTTATTTCAGTGGTGGCGAACCTGTGGCACACGTGCTCCAGTGGGCTGTTTGTATCATTGAAAGGTTCACCAACACTGCCTTCTTCGATGACTAACAGCTGTAGCATTCATGACTATGAAGTGATTGCTCTCTCAATGGCCATAACTTGTACCTCAATAACTTTTTGCAAATATTTTTAAGAAAGGGATACTTAGTACAGTTTATTTTTGCAATGAGAATGAAATTGTTTGTTGGATTGTGAGGTTTCCTTGCCATAAACCCATATTAGAATCATTTTTAAAATGCCCCAGGGGGCTAGGGATTTAGCTCAGTGGTTAGAGTTAGAGTGCTTGCCTTGTAAGGACAAGGGCCTGAGTTCAATTCCTAAGCACCAAAAAAAAGTCCCCAGAAACGGGATATGAAAATAGGTCACAGTGAAGCTCAAAGCCATCAACTCCAATGGCAGAGAGGAGAGTGAGGCGACAGGCTCTGGAGGCAGACACTGCCTGGCTTTGAGTCCAGCTGTGACCACAGAGTGGCTGTGAGGCTTTGAACAAATTACATAGCCTGTCTCTATTGGCATTTTGTTTTATTTTTTTTTCACTTTTAAAAACAATAATAGCAATAGTACCTACTGCATAGTTTTTTTGTGACAGCTAAAAAGTTATTACATGTAAACCAACAAGAATAGTACTTAGCAATATATTAAACACATCATGTGTTTTTATATACCCTAACCCTGACCCTAAGCCTAAAAACACTGTAGTGTGTCCTCATCCACCTCATTGACTGATCTGGAACCTTGCAACTTCTCGCTTTTCCCCAAAGTGAAAATGACCATGAAAGGTAAACATTTTTCAATCTATTCAGGATATCAAGACAGCCACTATAGCATAAGTAAAGTTACTGTACTCGCCAAAGACAATGAAACTTCACTAAGATGACCACAACTGAAGGTTTAGGAAAATTTACTGTGAGTTGTGTTCTTGGTTCAGAATGTATAAAGAAAGAATTTTTCTATGCAAAATGATAGTTTTCTCATCTGTTTTCACCTGTTCTTAGAAAAGGTTTTGAAACTCACTGTACTGAATCTGTTTTTTAATTGCTTAAAATCTTACTTTTCCATGGAGATAGTCACAGTTTAACTTTATCACAAAGCACTAAGCTGAAAGAATGAAGCTTGGTTTATGAAATTCACCTGTCATTCAGTGGGCAAGGCGGATAAACTAGACAGAGGAGTCTTGTAAGTAGCCTTAAAATTGTGCTAGTGAGATAGGTGTATCTGACCTGAAAGCTAGCCCAGCTTATGTCCGTCTAAGTGTGCTACTATATACCCCACACACTTAAACTCCTTAGAACAGAAATGACTGTGTTTTTTCTCAATTGCCAATGGAAACTGATTGTCAATAATTATATAAATCTCTATAAAGAAAGGTTCTGAGCCAAGTTCTAAATTAGCAGAAAAGAATGAGTGATTAACAGTGGATGAAGGAAAGAGAGTCATAGCATTTGTATTAAATATTTGCAGTCCTGATCCTAAACCTTAAATTCTTCAAGGCATAAACCCATTTTTGTGTTACAGTGCCCAGGCTGGATGACTGGATAGCTCTTAATACATGTTTACTAAAATTAATTGATTTCATATTTTAAATTACTTTGTATAGTATATATAGTCCCCTCACCTTAATTGTAATAATCTTTTGGATGTGTATGTTTTTAAAAAGATATAAGCACAAAGATTAAGAATGGCTTATACTATTATTTGGCAGCAAATGGATTGGAAGCTTGTGACCAGAAACCACTTCTTCTCGGCCCTGTCAGTAGTAGAGGCTGTCTTTGGCCACGGGCTTTCCAAGTTCTGTGAAGGAGTGATTTATATATTATACTAACGAACTTTTTTCCATTCTTCCCCAAGGTCTGTCGAGTTGCTTATGAAATCATGCAAACACTGCATCCTGATGCCTCTGCAAACTTTCATTCTTTAGATGACATCTACTATTTTGGGGGCCAAAATGCCCACAACCAGATTGCTATTTATCCTCACCAGCCTCGAACTGAAGAGGAAATCCCCATGGAACCTGGAGATATCATTGGAGTGGCTGGAAATCACTGGGATGGCTATTCTAAAGGTGTCAACAGAAAACTGGGAAGAACAGGTTTATATCCCTCCTACAAAGTCCGAGAGAAAATAGAAACAGTAAAGTACCCCACATATCCTGAGGCTGAGAAATAAAACTCAGGTGTGAGAGATGGACAGCCAAATCGTTTGAACCATTTCAGTCAACCAGTAGATGAAGAAGGCCCTGAGCTAACAATGAAAACTGGAAGCTGACAGATGCTTTATTGATGGAGTTCCTCTCTAACAAGGGCTACAATGCCCTCAAACCCATGCACAGTACAATAATGTACTCACACATAACATGCAAGCAGATGGTTTTCTACTTTGCCCTTTCTTTAAATGTTATGTTCCCATGAACCAAACACTGCCACATTGTATAATTTAAGTGACACAGACACTTTGTGTGAGACTTGAAACATGGTGCCTATATCTGAGAGACCAATGTGACTTATTGAGAAGATCTGAACCAGATCCCTACTGTGGGGAAGTTTATTCTTAGCCATTGGGGGCTAAGCCAGTTGTAACCACTGAATTCACTCCAATCAACAGATTTGAAATGAGAATGGATGTTTTTTTCCTTTATTGGATTGTCTGGATTTTTTTAAGTAATTGCATCAGTTCATCCACTTCATCATTAATAAGTGAAGGATACATCAGAAAATAAAATAATTCACTCTCCACTGGGAACTTTTGTAAAACAATGCCATGAACAAATTCTTTAGTATTCAGTGTTTCTGGACATTTCTCTTTGATAACAAAAAATAAATTTTAAAAAGGAATTTTGTAAAGTTTCTAGAATTTTGTATCACTGGATAATGTGGTGGTCATATTTATAGTAGGACTGTGATAAATAGAGGCTTTTATAGCTTTTCAGCTTCTTTACTTTTTTCATTTTCTTCTATAGAGTAATTAATCAGGTCTTAACTGGCAGAGACATTGGTCCATTTTAATACTGCAAACTGATTTTAGTTGTTGGACATTACAAAGTTACTAAGAACATTCTTTGGGAGCTTTTATTCTTTTTGGAGATTGTTGGTTTGTTTCATTTGAATGAAGTAACCATACTCTTTGCTTCCGAAGAAACAGTTATGTCCATTTTTAAAACTAACCTTTTCAGGTTTGTTTGGGAATCTCCTATTATGGCTTGTTGTCACTTTTCGTGATATTCATTCTGTTATTTTATACAGGAATCCATTTGCGCACCTTTTCCTGCCGTCTTCTGTTTTTGATAATCCCAAGAATCTTTGGAGTTGGGAAGTTGACTATGTTTATGAAGTATATATCTCATCCTAAAACAGACGTGGGATTATCTCATCCAATACGTCCTTTAGTGATTCCATGTTGAAACCACTTGAGAAGATACAAGTTTTTTGCCTTCTCGCTAAACATCACTTTTCTCCTCATAAGAACACTCCCAATTTGTATGTAGCCTGTCTCCTACAGATCTTTGCAGAAGTACTTCATAGCATATGGTCTGTGTTCTAAAAGAACAATTTTGTCTATGTAGGGACCGGTATCAGGGATCAGGGCTGGTATTAAATAACAGGGATCTTAGAAGGAAAGCTCAGTTTAACCTCACTAAGTGAAAATACCTATATATAAAATCTTTTAAACCTCCCTAAATTCTTTCTACCTTCCAAGTCAAACCTTCCCAAAGGGCAAAAATAACTACCTACACTGTCAGTAAGCAATTCTCCATTTAGTTTTGGAACAAATAAAAACCACTGGAAAAGGTGGGTGTGGTAGTGCAAGCCTGTAATCCTAGCTACCCAAGAGAGTGAGGCAGGAGGATTACAAGTTCAGTTTCAGTCCAGGCAACTTAGACTGTGTCTCAAAGTCAGATTCTAAGAAGGGCTGAGGATGTAGCTCAGCAGGAGGGTATTTGCCTTGCATGTGTAAGACTCTGGCTTTAAACCCAAGTACCACCAAAGAAAAAAGATTTTTTTGGAAACAGAATCTCCAACTAAGCAGAGGTAATTTTGAGTAAGAGTTGCTCTGCTGTTCTTTCTCTCTTGACATTAGAGTATCAGTAACCGTGGGTCTGATTTGTGCCTTTGTAAGAGGGCCAAAGGTAAATCAGTCTCTTTTCAGTTCTAAATGGACCTAGTTCCAAAGGTGAAAGGACCGAAGAAGAGAACTATGAAGGAAATAACTAAAGAAGTATTTCTGAAATGGAGCCAAAGACTTAATTTTGGATACTTTGTCTTTTAGTGCTAAATTTTCCACTTAATTCTATTTCTCTGCCTCTTTTTATTCACTACAGGCATGTTTTCCTTCATTGAACATCGTTATTTTAAGTACTTTAAAATTCTTTTCTGGTAAAGCTAACATCTGAATAATCTCAAAATTAGTCTCCACTGTTTATCTTTTCTTTACAGAATATGTCAGTTATTTTGGTTTGGTTTGGTATGTTTTGGCCCCTCATATGTTGAGTGATTTTAGATTACTGAACATTATGAATGTTTGTGTTGTGGATTGTGGTATATTCCTCTGAAGAATGCTGATTTCTTAATTTATGTTAGTTGACATTTAACTTTATTGGACTCAACTTGTAAATTCTCTTAGGCAACAACTCAAGTCTCAATTCAGTTCTTTTATATTTAGCTGGAGACTATCCTGCACATAATTCAGGGAGTGAACCCAAGATTTGGGCAGAGATTGTGCCCAGAATTTAAGACATTACTTATTTTTCTTTGGTTCTCCTTCAATTTTCACTCTCATTTTCTAGCATCGATAGTTGCTGTTTCTGTGGTGACCTCTGATTCTTCAGCCAGAAAGATTGCAGGTTTCTGTCAGCCCCAAAGCCATAAAGATGGGAAATTCAACTCGTGCTATTGTCTTTTTCCAACTTTCAACTTCTCTCCCGAATTTGCCTGGCTTTTGCAGTTTTTTGAAAGTTTATAGTTGGTATAAACTTATAAACTTATAGGCTATGGGGGGCTTACTCCATCATACAGGAAATGAAGCTCTGAGGGTGAGACTTAACAATGAGAAAATACGGTAGGAGCAGGGCAGGCTTATTTCTGTGACATCCCCTGTTTAGACTCTGGCCTTAATAACTAAGCCCGTAGCCTCAAGCAGGCAAACAGGCAAAGAACTAACCAAATTGTTGAGCCTGTAAGTGTGAATGACTAAGGAATGCTGCTGACCAGAAGCTTTTAAGAGCCACTATTTCGTAGACAGATCATTGTGTATGTAATGGCAATGCCTTCTGTCATTTTGGAAAAACTGATACTTCCTCACCACTGCTGTGCTTTATCCATGAGGACTTGGTAGTTTAAAGCCCTGTCATTAGGATTAAAATTGGAGGACTTGGATTTATTCCTTGTTAGATGACCCACTTCTGAAAACAGCTTATTGAGAACTACATTATAAGCCTGGACTCACTGAATGTGGGTAACAGGGTCCTGCATATATGCTGGGTTGTTATGGTGCACTCCTGAAATCCCAGCTACTTGGGAGGCTGAAGCAGTAGCATTGCAAGTTCAAGCTCAGCCTGGGCAATTTAGTGAGACCTTATCTCAAAAAAGAAAAAGGGCTGGGAATATAGCCCAGGGATAGAGTGTTCCTGGGTTGGAACTGCACTACCTCCCCTATCCCCCAGGAACTCTAGATAGTAATGACAAAACAGTCCAAAAAGGTCTGATCAAGGCTGTCCTGTCCTTCCGCTCTGGTCTGGTGTAGTGCTAATCAGAATACTGAGCATGTTCAAGCCTGTCATGAATGGACTCCCAATCTTAATCGTGTGTTTGTCATGTTCCAAATGAGTAAGACTAGTTACTTCCCTCCTTGAGCTTTAATTTTTCCTGCTACATAGAACCAACCCTGTTTGCCAGCTTCCTTCTTATTAAAGTAGAGAAAACGAACAGCCCCAGCTTCTGAAGGAGTTGAAGTCTAAGGGAGAAAATGGACATTTTAAAAACTACTTCCTGGAATGATTATTGTCATCATTTAGTTCTGAGCAAAAACAATCACTGTGTATTCAATGAGAAGGAAAAACGTTAGGGTCTAAGTAGTGTCTTGAGTCTCCTCTGCCTCACTTCAAGTTCATCGAAAGTGAATTTCTCCTACTTGAGGGGAAACGCACAGGTCCCTGTTGGCCATAGCCAGTTGCTAGATAGTTCTTCTGTGTTCCCAGTTCACTGCAGCAAGATTGATAGACTATACAGAATGCACGCGTAGCTTATGGACTGTGAGTTTGGGGACTTGGTTACAACACCCTAATTTATGCCAGATAGAAGTCTAGGGAAATTTTTAAGTGTGGTGCCTCGAGGGGAACACAAAGGAGAATCTACCTCTATACTTGTTCCCAACAGCAGTCTCCCTCATGGAAACGTGGCAGACCTACTCTGGGGTCCTTCTCGGGGAAGAGGCAGGCCTTGGAAAGTTCTCTGGTTTCACTGTCATTAACATTATACTTGTTTGAGCACTTGCCATTTGTGCATCATTTTTGCTCTGTATGCAAGTCAGAAGCCAAGAAAGCAGGTGACAACTGAACTGGACTGGGGGTGTAAGGGCTGAATAATTCAGTTGCCACCTGTTTTCTCTTTTTTATTTCTACTACATTTAGAGAATGACCCCATGTGATCCATTGTACTATTCCATTCCTCATGCAGTTCAGAATCCTAATTACGTTGCTAGATTATCGTTTTGCCATTAGTATCTGTCAGAAATAAGGGGAACCAAATAGCCCCATGAGGAGTTTTTAGGTAAGGTATTTGTAGACTTGAGTTATAATGAACCAAGGTACTGTGCATTCAAACCCATTTAAACTAAAGATTTCCAAGATTTTTGGAAATCAGTGTCACTATACTTGAGAGTGTGTCTAGGACCACACTTTTATGTAAAACTATGTCAATCTGAACAGAGCTTGTACTTTTTAAAAAGTAGAGTATTAAAGGCTATGGCCATGACCATTTGATGTTTTTGGAGAAAGCCAGGAAAAGAGTTCCAAGCTCCTACTGACCTCCTGCCATAAGTAACTGTTGTCATAATTAACTGTTCTCTGTAACCTCTCCTCCCACGTCAGTGTCCTATGGAGAGGCTATCATTCCCTAACTGCTGTGTGGGTAGAAAAAAAGGCCATTAACAAAAGAAAAATGTACCATGTTTGTTCATAGCCCAGCTGAATGTGAGAGCATTTGTGGAGGCGGGGAATGTCCACTACTTGGTATGGCGACCGTATACTATAGGCGTGGGTGTGGTCAGCAGCCTGGGGACTGACAGGGTTTGTGCGCTCCTGACCAGTCTTACTCCCTAGTGGATTACACCGCCAGAAATGTCTGGGTCGGCAGAGGAAATGGAGGTGGTATGAGCAAAGGCAGAAGACTGAGTTCTCAGATTTGTTTGCTCTCATCATAGTGCCTACAGGAAGGTAAATGTCCCCAAATCTCAGGTTCTCTAAAGAAAAATGATCTCTGATCACTGAACTGGGATTCAGAACATCGTGCTTCTGATTTTGAATGTACCATTAAATGTAGATGGGCCAGATGGTTTTGTAGAACTTCATTTTCCTCATCTGTGGAATGAATTGGTTGGGTTTATGTGGGGTTTGCAAAATTGGTTGTCAGGTTGGGTTCCATGTGTCTAAAGAGAGCAGCAGCTGTTCAGCTTGGCCGATCATTGTTCTAAGGACATATTGTAAGCAGATCTTTATTTCTCCAGACAAGCAAAATGCAGTTTTTATGTACAGTATTCAGATTTTTAAACTGTAGCCCGTTAATTTTAACATCTACAAAGCAGTAAAGAGACCAAATATATCTCTGGCTACTTTTGGTCTCTGGTCGATTAATTTGTAACCTCTAGACTGGATAGAAAACATCAAGATTGTATCTCTAAAAAGGATTGGCAAGATGGCAGGCAGTAGGTGTAGAATACTTCTAAGTTCAGCTGTTCCACATGTTCCAATCATTTGGAAATACCTGCCTGGCTGGATCATTCAGAGCTCAGAAGTTACTTAGTATGCCAAAGTGCAGCTGTGCTGAGGTACCTCATGCACTGGCCTGAGAAAAGGGTAGATAACTTCTCAGTTCTCTTCCAGCCATGAATTTCTGAGAAAGGTCATGGTAGAATCTGAGATCTTAACAGGATCCTAAGCGGTGCCATCTGGAAGCTCTCTAGGTGAGGAACCTAGGCAGCTTGATCTGGTAGCAGGAGGAGCAAGGACCTGTCTGCAACCAAGTGACTAGGTCTTTTCTTAGACTTGTTATAATGGAAAAATTCCTTACATAATTAACAGGCTCTTTAAAACCACTTGTTTATATTTGTAAATTATTTCGTTTGCTTTCTTTCCCACCTTTGCTTCCTAGTAAAGCTTCTCTCATAGAATCACAGCTTTGTTCCAGTTAAATTAAGAGAAGAGAGATTTGTAGATAATAAGGCCAAGAGACCTTGAGATGTCAGGGTTTTCTGGGAGGGGGGTAATAATAGGACAACCTCCTAAGGATTAGATCTGACTTTCCTTCCTATTCAAGAAATCAGAAGTATAAATGGGTATCTACCATGACAGTCCTTTCTGGTCTATTTCATTATATTTTTAAGTACTGGCCACAAACATTGAAAACTGTTTGCAAATACATCTCACAGTTTGGTACCACGTGGTGATGGGTCACAAGGCCAGGAATGAGAACACTGATTTTTGTTAGGTTAAAAATAAGGGATTCAAAATCGGACTGCTCTAATTTCAAGTTTTGACTTCATACCGCTTGAGATCAACAGGTTCCATCTAATTGAGGCTATGTTTTTTCAAGAAATCAGTGATCATTCAAATAACCAAAATTTTTTTGTCAGTAATTGGCAACCTATAACCACTGCTACATTTGTAAGTAAAGTTTGATTGGAACACAACTGTACCCATTCATTCACAGATCATCTGTGCCTCTTTTCCAGCTAAAAACAGTACGGATACATACTTATGACAAAGACCAGCCCATGAAACCTAGAATATTCACTGTCCAATCTTTTATGGAAAACGTTCACTGACCCCTGCTATAGGTAGGCTGGCCATTTAGATTTACAGTAATAATCCAAAGGGGCTCAACATCCCAAAGTACTGAGTCACGAGAGAAAAATTTAGGTGTAGTAGTAATCTTTGCTGAAATTGGATAAATGTGTTCATTAACACAAATATTATATAGCAAAACTCTTACTTCCATCTATCAGAAAATTAGTTAATACAATATATAAAAATCCACAATGTCTACAGTACCAGTTGCACTCCCATATCACCATAGTACTGTGATCTGGTGAGTGAATCACTGTACTGTGAGTCAATAAACCTGAGTCCTGCTTCCAGCTCTGCAGTTGGCCTGCTCATATCCTGGCAAGCCATGTAAGCTGTCTAGGCTTTAGTTTTCTTACCTTTAAAATAGTGGTAGTTGTTTTGAAAAGTAAGATAGACACAAAATTGCTTTGTAAAGCTTAACCTGCAAAATTAATTTCTACTCATATGTTAGTCTATTCATATAGTTCTAGAATTATGAAAGAGCCTGAAGAAAGTAGTATCAGTGTAAGTAGTTTATAGTGGAATAGAAAAATGTGCTGCCCTGGAAAGGTACAATCTAACATAAAAAGTTATGTACATTTGAATTAATTCAAATGGCTCACACTCAGTGATTTGCTATATGCCAGGCGTACTTTAACATGTATAATCTTCATATCAGCCCTATCAGGTACCATTATCTGCATCCTACATATAAGAAAAAAAATAGTTTCTATTATTCACTCATTTCTATGTTCCAGACACTAGTCCAAATGATTTACATATTTTAATTCATTTCATCCTCAAATACCCTGAGATGCATATACTATTATTATTCTAATTTTTCAGATGAAATTTATTCACAAAAATTGAATGTTTTCCAATCTTTTTCACATGGTGGCACACAGAAAAATTATAGTATATATTTTGCATTTTGGAACAAACTTGAGACTAGGGGCATCTCTATGGAGCTTGGTGAAAATTCTAGTATATCTCCATCAGTGATTAGACCAACTAGAATTATTCAGTGAGGATCTAGAAAGGTAAATGTGGTCACCTCAGACTACTATCTGGCAATAGGTACTCACCATATTATCCAACAAGATAACAAGTAGTATGTTCAAGAAATCTCAGAGTGGGGCTGGGGATTTAGCTCAGTGATTAGAGTGCTTGCCTTGCAAGCACAAGGGCCTGAGTTCAATCCCCGGCACCACAAAAAAAAAAAAAAAAAAAGAAATCTCAGAGTCATTATAGCCTTCAAATGTAAGTTCAAATGTCATAAAATGTCAAGCAGTTACAAAATTGCTCTATTTTATCATTATAAAAAATTGCAGGGGTTGGGGATTTAGCTCAGTGGTAGAGCACTTGCTTAGCAAGCGAAAGGCCCTGAGTTCAATCCCCAACACACCCCTGCCAAATTACAGCCAACAGCATTTTATGGTACACCTTCAATCTGTTCATGGCTGGGAGGCTTTGGGTTAAATTACTTGGAAGGCAAATGGCTAGTGAGCGGCTGAGTGAATCAAAACTTGCATCAGGCCTGTCTAATTCTAAAGTCTTCTTCCAGCCTCTGGTCAGTCTTACCTTTCTGAAGGGCCAAACTGTGTGACCAGAGTCCATCTGTCCTTAGAATATTTGATTATTCCAAACTGATCATGCAGGCTCACTCTGAGGATGAACTTCTTGTTAACCGTGGTCTTCAGTTTATCTTGCCCCTACCCCATTGTCCAACAACTTTGGAACTAACGTTTCTTATTTCCGACACTCACTCTCACCCGTATCTATAATGAAATAAATGGGCAGGTGGGACAAGTGACGATCCTGTGAGTTGATGGATAGCACGCCGCCCCGGGCTCACTCTTCTTGGCTCTGCTTGCCTACATCCTTCAGAAGGCGAGTGCAGACAAAGTGCCCAGCCCTGACCAGCCTGCTGTGTGCTGCATAGAGGTGCTAGATTATAATAAGGATTAATTAAGCTATCACTTACTTGGTCTCTAAATGCAGGAGTAATTCTAGGTGTGATTCTATTTGCCTTAACAAGAGCAGAAGCAGCATCCTTATGTGTGTTTTAGAGAGCCCACTATCATGCAAGTGAATATTCTGTAACTGAAGTTGATATCGGAATTATATATATGAGACCCATTGTTCTAATACGAAGTTTTAGTTTTACCTGATGATGGCTTGTCTAATTTCCAAGCCCACCCAGTCACATTTGAATTTCATACTCCAGGTTTCCTCAGAGTGGAGAGATCTGAAGGAGGTAGGAAATGCGGACAGTATTTTATTCCTGACTCGGCCTGGCTTGCTGTAATGGTGGTGATACGTGGCAGGACATCTGGAGTAAGGTTAGTGACCCATTTAAAGTGTCCCGAAGCTCTGATTAGAGAGAGATTGGAGCCAACAAAGCTGTCAACACTCACTCTTTTATTAAGATTCTGCCTCTTGACCCCTAGAGAAAAGACAGATAAAGTCTGAGGCCGTTGCTTAGCAGAAGCCCCAGGAAGCCCCAGGAGCTGACCACGGTCCACACAGCGCCCACACCACAGCGGCTGTCCTCCTGGGAGCAGCTGCTCAGAACAGGGATGATGCTGAAGGAGCTCGCTGGTAAGACAGGCTTACTAATTACTGTGCCTCAGTTGTGTCAAGGTTTTCTTTTGTTTGTTTGTTTTTGAGCCTGTCCTGCAAGTCAGGATATATCCTCCCAAATAACAAGAATTGTGTGCTCTTCTCGCCATGATTTAATTTGACTCATCTCAGTAAGCTTGACCCTCAAAACTCCCCACTCAACTACAACTCCTTAAAGACAAAAATTATCTTACATTTTGAGTGCACAGTGTCTAACACGTAAGAAAATTTTTTAATGTACTGTGCTGAAATAGTTAAAGATTTCATGAATAAGTGTCATCTTGAGATTTACTTCAAAGTAAAATAAGTGGAAGTGGGAAATTGGGTGGATGTATAGAAGAAGCAAGACTGACCACGAGATAAAAATAAGCCCAGTGATAGTCATGGAGATTTGTCACAGTATCTTCTCCAGGTTTGTATTTGTTCAATATTTTTCATAATCAAGTTTTTAAAAATTAATATCTGAATTAAGTACAACAAAGTATTCAAAGAGCTAGCAAAGACTGGCCAATGTTCTCCAAAGAGCATCTTTTTCCTTAGGCACATACTGTTTTGTAGTTGGTCATGTGACTGAAGTCCTGGCCAATGGAGTATGGTCAGAAATCGCGTGAGTGTAACCCTTGGAAGATCCTCTGAGCCTTCTCTCTTCACTGCTTCCAGGGGGAAGCTAGTGAAGAAGTCTGAGCTCCAGTGATGGTGAACCTTCAGGAGCTATCAATGAATGATACAAATAGCCCACTGCGGCACGCGTGCCATAGCTTTGTCACCACTGTGACCTAGGTAATAATGGAGCTCAGGTGAAAGAGGCAGGACCTCTGAATTATCTCACGGGGCAGAACCACACCCTCCCCTTGCCAATCAACCCATAATAGACTATGTTGTGACTCACATATAAACCTTTATTGTTTTTAAGTACAGTATTGAATTGCCCGTATCTGACAAATCAAGTTTTCTGTTTGATTTTGGGGGATTTTTTGGAGGTTGAGTGTGTGTGTGTGTGTGTGTGTGTGTGTGTGTGTGTGTAGGTGTTTGTTTGTTTGTTTATTCAAAAAAAACAGGGTATCACTGGGTTGTCCAGGCTGGTCTCAAACTCCTGGGCTCGAATGATTCTCCTGTCCCAGCCTCCCAAGTGCTGGACTACAGGCATGCACCATCAAATTGCAAAACATTTTGAGCCTATGAGCCTATGTACTTTAGATGTGGAAAGAGACCATCTGTAATTTGATTTTTTAAGAAATCTGAAGCTATAAATGAACTATCTATCTCTGAAGATGATGTCCATGATAATAAAGCTAACACTTCATGAATAACTACTGTATGCCAGGTACTGTTTTAAATGCTTTATATGTGTTAGCTCATTCCATCCTTACAACAAACCTACAAGGAAATAAGCATTGGTCCAACTTTATAGAAGTGGAAACAAAATGAGTAACTTGCTTAAGTGAAATAAATTGTCAGTGGCAGAGCCAAGATCCAAATCCAGGCATTCTGGCTTCCAAACTCTGTCTCTGCTCCAGCCCATGATACTGCCTCCCTATTTTGGACTTCACCATGATGAATGAGTACTGGCATGAAGCAATGCCTGAGCGCACAGTGTGTATCACATACAGAAACTGAGCTGGACCCCACTGGGAAAGTACACAGAACAGAACAGGGTCCAAAACCCATGTTAAGGGGCTAGTAAACAGAGTTTAATGATGGTGTCTGATGAGCTTCACTCACTCTCTCTGAAGGATTCTTCTCTAATTTTATTCTCTTCTATATTCACTCGACCATGGCCTCTCCTGCACTTGCCACAAGGAGAAAATATTTGAATATTTGTCATCTGATCACCTGCATCCTCCCAGCCCTCTATGCCCCCTTCCTGGCCTACTCTTTATGACTCCCTCACGTGACCCTCTCACAGAACCTATGTTCTCTCTTCCAGGCAGCCCAGGTCATGTATTAGACTCATGGAGATGTGCATACACCCCAAAAATGACCACAGTAATTAATCATTTCTTTGCTTTCCGATCCCACTTGCCTGACACAGATGCTACCTTAACAGCCAGCAGAGCTGAGGAGGGGGCACTGCCAAGCTTTTTGCCAGGGCTCTACCTAGGATAGCAGTTTTCAAATTGTATTCAATGGAGAGGTTTTGGAAGCCATCTGAGAAATGGGAGAAAACACAGAGAATATTGAAGGCATGGATCTCTAAATGCCACAACTGCATTTCTATCAGAGCAGTTCCACTTTGTGTGCTCTGTATGATTACACTTGGAGAATTGTTCCATTCCTGAGAAAGAAGAGATCCTTTGGAGAATTATACTTTTGGGGGCAGGTGTGCTGGGGATCAAACTCAGGGCCTTGCACTTTCTAGGCAAGTGCTCTACCACTGTGCTAAATCCCCAACTCCATGGAGCACTATGCTTTTGAGCCCCTTTATTTCTTGAACCTCTGAGGTCCCACCATTCCTGCCCACCAAGAACAGAGGTGGGAAAGAAGTCCAGGTGACGCTCCCAAGCCCCAACATCTCATTCTCCAGGGTCCACAGCCAAAAAGAGTTACAGCCAAACAACTCATTTTGGTGAAGTAAGGGACTGTGATTACTGCTCCCTTCGCAAGTCCCACGGCACTGAATTGTACAGTTTTCCACAGAGTAGATGCTAAACGAACGTAGCATGACTAGATGCATGACAAAATCTCCATTAGTCTGGGGAGCTCCCGTGGAGCGGAGAGACGGGCCGCGATATTCTTTCTTCAAGAAGGCAATTTGGTGTAGGTGTAAATAATGGATCTAGAATCAGATTCTGCCTTCAAATCCTGGCTCTGCCTCTTTAAACTATGTGACCTTATCCTTATAATATGAAAGGTCTTGTAATACGAATAATTCTAGTTCCCTCCTGGGGTTGTTATGAGAATGAGTTAATACACTTATATGAATGAGTGCGTGTGAAATAACTAGTGCCTATCATGTCAGTACCCAGAAAATGTTCCCTTAGTTATCATTATCGCTGTTACTCTGCTCAAGGACCTCTGCAACTCTTCTAAGCAGAATTCTTTATTCTTCTCTGAACTTTCAGAGCAGTCTGCTCAGAAACTGTGAGCACCTTTCTGTCCAAACCATGTTGGGACGATAAAGCAGATTTTTTGAATCCAAGGTACCTACATATTCTAAATTAAGCTTTTGCTCCTGTCACAGCAATTGTAACACTTTCAGTGATCTCTCTCTCTCTCCCTCCCCCACCCCTTCCCACTTCTGCTTGGAGGGAGGTCCCACACCTCATTCACTTTCATTTCCTGAGGCCCTGGTACATCCTGAGTGTTTACTGCAGTGGAGTGGTGAGTAAGCAGCCCTGGCGTTTGTCTGCATTCAGGGATGGCCCTGACCATTTCCTCCTGGCTTCCTACCTGCTCAACTTCTTGGAGGCTCGGCTCCTCTGTTGCCCAAGATGAAGAGGAAGTGAGGAGTCTGGACTGGGGCGTTGAGAGCACGGAGGAGAACGCCCGCACACTCTCGGAACTGTACATCACTCGTGCTTGGTTTAACGAAGCTATATTCTTATTAGTCGTATTTTTACGCCCAAGGAAACCAGGTTTAAACAACTTTCACAGGATCGCATAGCTGATATGTCTGAGGCAGAATTTCACGCTGGGTCTGACTCCTAAGCTGGTGCTTTTTCCGTGGTCCTTGGTGGCTCCCAGTGAAGCAAGCCAACTCTGCACCCATCCCACCTCCCTGTCCCCTCCCACCCCCCACTCCTCCACACCCCTCTACCTTGCTCTTATCTCTATTCTTCCATATTAGCCCCTCTAATATTATTTTTCCCCAAAGTTGACTTATTTATCACTTGTCCGTGTCTCCTTATTAATGTAACCAGAGCTTTAAACATTATGCATCCCTGCTGCCTCGTTTGCCGGCACGGTGCTGAGCACTTACGAGCGTGGCAATTAGGCTGAGCTCGAAGGGGCCGTAACATGCATCTTCAGCTATTTTCATAGGGAAATGGCATGGAGAGAAAAGGGTGTGAGATGCTGCTGTGCAGATTGGCATGTGGTACATGGAGAAGGGCCAAGTGGGGTGTGGGCAGAGTGAACCTGCCGGCATGCACTTCTCTCCTGAAACTCAGCCTTAACTCAGAGTGACCTGCTTGTGGCTTGGGGCTGTGGGCCTTCAGAAAAGCCATATGCTTGTTTCTGCTAAACAGACCTTTCTATCTTATTCACCTACCTCCTATCAACAGCAGCAGCCACCATTTATTGAGTATGTACTATGAAGTTTACACACATTTAGTCTCATTTACTCTGAACAATAATCCTGTGAGCTGCATATTAATATACTTTTTTATAAGTAAAGAAGCTGAACCTCAGAGAATGTCAGTAACTGCTGGAGCTCACACAACCAGCAAGTGACAGAACAGGAGAAAGAGCAGGAAAACTTGAAGGAAGAAGACACATGATGGAGGGCATCTGCCATCAGAGCAGACCTCTCAAAGCTGCCCCTGTTTGGTGTCTGCCCAAGTGAGCTGGCAGAATGTAGGAGCAACTGAATGCCCGTGATAGCTCACCTCACAGCCTGGCTGGGAAGAAAGATCTCCAGGTGCCAGAGATTTATGCTTGGATTCCATCCTAACTTCCTAAGGAGACTTCAAAATTGACAGAGGCTTTCCAGAGGCCAGGAGCTTCACCCTCAGAAGGGTAAATGCCAGCGTGCTTTATACTTCTAGGACAAATATACTATAGCTTGAGCCCCTCTGAAAGGATGCCTGGTCAACTAACTCTTCTTTTCTGGTACATTTCTGCAACACTCTTACTTCTTCATTCTCTTACTTCAATCTCAAGACTTTCTGGCCCAAACCTTCTAAGTCTCTCTGGAGCCCCTCCAACAAACACTTCAAGACGGTTCCACCTGAGCGTCTGAGATTTCTGTCAGTTACCCGGGAGGTGACGTCTCCTTCCTGGGACCTCCTAGAAACCAGCATTTGTCCATTTCACAGATTTGGGCTATGGCTAGGTACCTCAGTGAAATCTATTCCAAGCCTCTAGTTAAAAATCTTGGCTTCTAAAAAAGGGTTTCAACCATAATGGTTTAGTGTGGTTAATACTGCAGAGACAAATATTAACAAAGCAGGTGTTAGTAGTTCCAGGAGGCTGGCTATGGTTAATGGCCCAGAGATCCCCACACCTATTTTCTTCTCTCCCACCCTTGTTCCCATTTTGTCCCAAACAAACAAATCGGGGTAGTTGGCAATTCTCACTGCTAGCGTGTCTGCTCACAACAGCAAAGTGGTGCTCACTAGGTTCTTTGTGTGGTATTACCAGAAACATGGTTGTAGCAGGAAGGACTTTGGAGACTATTTATTCAGCAAACATTTATTGAGCACATATAATATGCTAGACACTGAAGTCTTAGAGCAGAAGACAGAAAGATTCGTGTCCCCTTGGAGCTTGTGATCAAGGAGAGACAGAAAAGAAACACACATTTATAGTTTGTGAAATGGGAAGAATTATCAAGGAGCAGAGCAGAGAGGATAGAGAGACTGCTAGTGGGGAAAGGATTAAAATTTTACAGAGGCTTCTTGGGGACAGCCTGGGTTAGAAGGCAGTAAGTGAGCAAAGTCCTGCAGGAGACTAGAGTAAGGGAAATGGCTGTAAAGGAAAAACATTCCATGCGCAGGAAGAGCAGATGCAAAGGGTCTGAGGCAGGAGCAGGCCGGCTGTTGAACAGCAGGGAGGCTGGTGTGGCTAGAAAGGAGAGCAGCAGGAGAAGAGGTGAATGAGGTAGTAGAGTCCGGATGGTGTAGTGCTGCAGACTAGCATGCGGACTTAACTCAAAGGGAAGGGGAAATTTGTTTTTTAAGCAATGGAATGACAAGTCCTGACTTACCCTGTAAAAGTGGTTCTTGTGGTTACCTTGAGACTAGCCTGCAGGGACAGAGGTAGAGGCAGAGAGGCTCATTAGCAGATGCTCATCTGGAGGGGCACAGAGCTCAGGGATTAAGAGTAGAGTGTTGGAGCCTGGATGTCCAGGTTCAAATCCCAGCTACGCCCCCTCTAGTTGTAATCTCTGTGTCTCAGTTTTCCCATCTGCGCAATAGAGAAAGTATTTGTACCTACCTCATTGTAGTTTATAACGATTAAATGAGTTGATACATGTTAAATAGAATACAGGGTTTGAAAATTAAAACACTTGGAACAGCATGTAGTGAATGCCATTTCTGTGTTTATGTTATTGTTGTTATTACTATTATTTTCTGAGAGATGATGGTAGGTCAGGCTGGAGTGGTAACAGTGGAAGATAAATGATGATACGTGGGGAATATTTTGAAGGTAGAGCTAATAGGTAGCAGAGTGGGTGTGTGGAATGAAAAGAGAGACCTCTAACCTTCCACGCTTAGTTACAGATAAGAATACCGCTCAGCGGAGGCCACCATTGTCAAAAGCATGTTTTAAAGTGTACTTGTTGGTGAACTGTTTAACATTAACAGAAATTAAAATTTAAAAATAAGGCCCCTCATGACCTAATGTATAAAAATCTCTATGTAATCAACTATTTTCCTTTGTATCTATTCCCTTTAATCCTTATCTTTATTCAGACATGATTTTTGAAATTTACCTTATTTCCAGCTTTACTTAGGTTTAATTAACAAATTGTATACATGTAAAGTGTACCCTGTGGTGCTTTGTTATACATCTACATTGTAAAATGATTACTGCAATCAAGCTAATTAACATATCCATCACTTTGCATAGCTTTTTCCCCCTTGCTAGTCATCTCCTTTTTTGTTTTTTGATTTTTTTTAATGTGGTGAGCACCCTTAAGATCTACTCTCTTAGCAATTCAAGTGTAGCATCTTACTATTAGCTATAGATGCCATGCTGTATATTTGATTTCCCAAAGTTACTGATCTTTATTTACAATACCAAGCCCCACTTCTCTAACCCCTCAGCCCCTAGCAACCTCCCACTCTGTTTCTATGAGTTTGACTTCTAGATTCCACATATAAGTGAGATCACACAGTATTCATCTTTTTATGGTCTGGCTTATTTCACTTAGCATAATGTCTTCTATGTTCATTGTGTTGTCCTAAATGGCAGGACTACATGGCTTGGCTACTGTGAAGAGCTCTGTGGTGGGTTTCTGTATGCAAAGAGAATAATCAGCAAAATGAAAAGGCAGCCTACAGAATGGGACAAAATATTTGCAAAGCATGCGTCTGATAAGGGGCTAATACCCAAAATACACTAAGGCACTCACATTACTTAACAGTGAAAAACCCAATAACCCAATTTTAAAATGAGCAAAGGGCATACAAATGGCCCACAGAAATGGGAAAATGTGCTTAACGCTACTAATCATCATATAGATATAACGTAAAATGTAGATCAAAGCACTATCAGCTCACACCTTGTTAGGGTAGTTATTATTAAAAAATAAAATGGTAAGTGTTGAGGAGGATACAGAAAAAGGGACTCCTTGTACACTGGTGATAGGATTGTAAATTGTTACAACAGTTAGGGAAAACTGTATAGAGATTCCTCAGAAAATTAAAAATAGAACTACTATAGAAGCCAGGAATCCCACTTCTGGGTATATAACCAAAGGAAATGAAATTGGTATCTCGAAGAGATATCTGTCCTCTCATGATCATTGCAGCAGTATTCACAATAGCTTGTGTGACTCTTAAATAATTATAACTGCATCAACACAATTTTATGTTCTGCAAAAGAGAAATATGTGGTATTTCAGGACTCTAGTAAGGGTTCATTGCCTAAATGGTAAGGAAATTAATGTGCCCCATACCATTTATCCTCCAGGATATAAACAGGGCTCAGAAGCTCCATTTTAAGATGAAATAGCATACAATCCTGAATTCAGCTGCTAAAAATAGAGCAGAGGATGCAGCGAGTCATTCATTTCATTTATTTACTCTGAAAATTTTATATTAAGTGGGCCTATTTTTAAGCACCTAGATAAGTAGATTGATAAGTAAATCGGGCCTTATTTCAAGGAGATCATAGTCTTATAGAGAGAGAGATCATGCTGCCGTAATTGGTTTTCATTTTTATGGGCTCTACTGGAGGTATATGTGTACAAGTTATCCTGGAAGCACATGGAGAATGTACTTAACTCACAAAGGTAGGGAGCCTTCAAAAGACAGAAGATACCCAGACAAGTGATGCTTATTTTCCATATGCTTTCGATAGGGCACAAAAGAGACTTATCTCAACTGGCTGTCACCAAACTGCACGGTGACTTGTGATACTGATTGTCCTAGCTGCCTTTCCCACTAGACTATGTGCGCATCTCTAATCCCCAGCACTGTTCAGATATCAGTATAAGGTATCTGCTGTTTTAATGTTTGTTCAACAACTACAGTGTACCCTAAAAAATGACACGAACAGGAGGAGGTCAGGAAATCACACAAGCATACTGGCTTTGTAAGTCCTTTATTGGAGTGTGTTGGGGGGTGTGAAAAGATTTTTCCTGTGTATTAGTTATTTTTCTAGAGTCAATGGTTTGCAAGAGAGCAGATTTAATACAGGACGTTGACAAGTTACAACATTCACCCATAAGCCAAATGCAGGAAGAGTGCAGAGCATCTATCTATGCACTGGAGACCCAAAAGATCCAATCAAGGGCTGGGAGCCCACGGCAATGTCCTGTATACATCTATGTCCTCACTGAAAGGCAGAAGAAATCTTTACTGGAGCCAGGATACGATGCTGGCAGCAGGGATGAAGACCATAGCTCCTCTGAAGTGAACAGCAGCCATCCTCGATGACAGCAAGGCCCCAAAGTCCTCCTGTGACAAGAACAGCCAAGTCCCCTTCAGGAGAACCAGCCACAACAGAGCTTCTCCTTGGAAACAGCTGGCCACCATCTTCTGCTCCCGTTCTCCTTTATGGTGTGTTGACAACAAACTTCAGGTGGATCGTCTATGCTGAGAGCCACACTGACTCAGTCCACCTGGATGTTCCTGCTCAAATTGACCACAGCCAGTTCACCACATCTTGATTTTCAGAAGGATCATGTTCTTCACCTAAAGTCTTGGTAACAGATGGTGAGGAGACAGAAGCTGTCTTTTGTATTCCAAGGAGAAAGACTTTACTACAGAGAATTAGACAGATAGTGGTTAAACTGGGGAAGGGAAGATCAGGAAGCCACTGTTAGAAGTTAGGTCTTTGGGGTTGTGGCCTCAAAGGAGGTAGTGGGGCCCCAGCCCCTTTCTCTTCTTCTCTTTCACTCCCCAACTATGAGAGAAGCAGTTTTACTCTACCACGTACTTCTGCAATGATGCGCTGCTTTGCCACAGGTCTAAAAGCATTTAGGCCAACTGGTCATTGACTAAAACTTCCCAAACCATGAGCCAAAATAAACCTTTTCTCTTCATAAATTGATTATCTCAAGTATTTGTTATAGCAATGTGAAGCTAACTAGTATATGTATACATAACAGTTAAAATAATTTATAGCTTATCAACATTTACTTAACCAGTTTTCCCCTGGTGAATATTTAAGCCCAGTGAAAGTGAACGTGACTGCAGATACCAGGATGGCCTGCCTGTCCCTCATCACTTCTGAGCTTGCAGCCATCACCCTCCCCAGTGGCCCTTGACATATCCAGACCTCAGCTCTTGAGGCTGAGGGGCTCCAAGGCACTAAGGTTGGGCTCATACCTGAAGTGGTTACAATCTTTTTACCTGGCCCTTTCTGGGGACCGTGATCAGGTTTGGCCTGGTTCAGAGGATATTCTTGTCCAGGCCCTCAGAGCTGGTAAGCGGTGAGCTTTGTGTTTAATGATCCGCCTCTCTGTGAGACTCTTTCTGAGTCGCTGTTTAGTACTGCACTGTCTCCCATAGCCAACTCTTTTTTCTGGAGAAATCCATGCCTCATGAATCCCAGACCTATCTCTTCTGTCTTAATACTTCCCTATCCTTTTTACCATCGTGGAGGACCTGGAAACTAGTTCTGTTGTGCTGTCACCTAACCTTACTCCTAGGTGACAAATGGAGTGACAATGGGGAACCACACTGGGGGGTGTGGTGGTGACCTGGGTCTGGTGGACTGCTGGGTCCTGGCAGGTTATTTGGGATGTGGATGCAAGGGGTGAGGAAGGCTTAGCCGACAGTAGGTCTTTTATATGGTGACTCTCCCCAGTGATGGTTGGGGGGAGGTAGTTAGAACCTAAGCCAGTAAGAATGGCCTGGTCCCTACCCCTACAGAAGTGTGTAAAGAGAGACCCCTTTGGATCATGGGTTAATTTCTTAATGACACTGATACAAGTGGGATACCTATTAAATGCAAAGCACTCTATTGGATGGTCTGCAGTCTCCATTTTATTGTTTTACACAACACTGTGGCTTTGCCTCTCTTGCTATGTTATGCAGATCCTTTCATTGTTATTGCCACAAACATTTTTGGTCTTTCAAGGCCTGTGAGTTTTGTTGGCAGGGCCTGTAACCTATAGGGCAAGTCCTTGAAAGTCACAGTTTAAATCAGGGTAGTCACAGAAGTAGACATTTAATTAGGATGGCACGCACGATGTGCTTATCCAGTGCTGTCTGAAATGAAATGATCAGGGTCAACGAAAGCCTTTTGTACAACCACAAGGGGTGCCACACGCCCACACTCACTTGAAATAATGGCCTTGGGAACAATTATCAGCCTAATTTCTTTTTACATCAGTGTAGATTTGATGCCCGGTAATATATGTATTGTACCTTTAATGGTGTTTTAATGATGAAGAGGATCAAAAGCATTTTAGATCTGAACCTGCACCATTAGTCTCCATTCCAGAAATACACTGTAATTACTGCAGCTGCTTCCTTCAGCCCCGCAAGAGCAGTGAGTTCCTGTGAATGATCCGCACCGTTAATCACAATGAACACAGAGTTGGGTCTGACGCAGGTTTCCGGAAGTGGTTGCTGAAGGCAGATGAAGACAGAGTGGAGCAGCAGAGGGAGAAGCAGTGTCAGAGTGAAGGGCCGAGTCATTCAGAGACTGGAGCGTTAAGATCTCTCAGCTCAGGTCCTCTGCTCTGTCCTCGTAGAGAGATAGAGAGATCCAGACGAGTTGCTATAATACAGTGCTCTGTTGCTGTGGGGTTCTATACCGGAGATGTGTATGATCATGTTAAGAAAGACTGACGACTCGTGGTAATTCTGCATTCTACCCTCTTAGGTTATGAATGTTCTGCAGGGCCAGCGGGGGCTGTGGGGCATTGACATAAGGTGCCCAGTCGGGGCAAATAAGTGAATCTAGATAAGCTGAGCTTTGGGGGAAGGCACACAAAAGGAAAGATGCTGTGATGTTTCCCAGGGAAGGAAGGTGTTTAGATGGAATGTCTAATATGCTAGTCATCACTTTGAATCCTTCTCCCCAAGATCCAGGGTCTGCCATTCTCTGCGCTTGCCTTTTAATTGACTTAAGCCATACAAAAATATTGGCAAAAGATCCAGTGTAGAAAGAGAAGGGTCAGAGTATTTCTTCCACTTCTCCTTTCTTGTTTCTGTTGCACGTCTGGCAGTGGATGCATCCCTCTACTTAAAAAAAAAAAAAAAAAAAAAAAAAAAAAAAAAAAAAGTCCTATCCAGAGGCACTTCTTCCATAGCTCCAGATCTTACTGGATTCTGAGAACATGGTTTCCTCTCCTGTGTGAGGATTAGGTGTGGTAGAGGCTGCCTGTTGTTGTTAGTCCCTGGATGCCTCAAAATCCTTTATAGGGTCCAACCTTAATCCTGTTCATACTTCCGTAAATAGTATCTTCAATAATGCAAAACTCCAGCTAGGTGTGCCTTCTGCTTCCTGTGGGAACTATAACTGATACAAAGCATTGTACCAAAGACTGATGAATGTTTCTCAGTCCTGTTTCCCTTTCCTGGACACACTGTTTTCCATTCTCCTCTGCACTGTTTTTTACTTGTTTCTGGCCAAGGAGATGATGCATGATACGTCCAGTCCTGGCCCTAAAACCCCTGTGCCCACTTTCTTCCTCTTCCGTGGTAACAATGGAAGGTATAGGTTTAAACTTGCAGTGTCTCCAGCGGAAAGAAGCTTAGATCCCCAGTCACTGCTTGGAGGAAAGTTGCTCAACTGCATTCCACTATGATACCAGTGAGAAATAAGCTTTTATTGTGTTTTGCCACTTGGATCCTAACACTGGTTTGTTACAGCAATCAGGGTTAATGACCCTGACCAGTGTAGATGAGGTGTTGAGTGAGAGGCCACCCAGGGCAATGAAGTATCAAAGGCATAAATACAAGGAAGTACGTAATTTTCTTAGATGGCAGTAAGAGTTCATGAAGAGCATAACATTACCATTTTGTGGAAAGAGTGGGATTTGAGCGTTAAAGTTTAAATTCATGCTTTGCCACTTCTAGCTATGTGCTTTGGGGCAAGTTACTCTATCTTTTTAGGTATTCTTACCTGTAAAATGGGGGAAAATGGATGTCTCACAGTTCTTTTGTAGGTAGGCAATTTATTCATGTAAGAACATAGCTGATACTCAATAAAAGTTCCCTCTTTTTCCACTCAGCTATGAATTCTAAACTCAGTGTCTCTGGCAACTGGTAAATAATTTCAACATGGGGAGGTGTTTCAACTTTGAATGGCATTTCCTATTCTCTAGTGGCAGAGGACAAATCATGTTATACTGAGAATCCTGGAAAGTGGATTTGAGTACTGACTGGAAAAGAGGGATTTCTGTTAAGTGTTGGAGTTAGACATCTCCAATTCTCTGCTTCCTAGAGCCTCATCTCCACTTGCAGCTCCGTAAGCATATGTCAAGACGAGCAAGATTGTTAGCATCTCCGTTCGGTACCTTACTTCATGAATGAATGTGGATCCTGGGGCCAAAGTGTCTTCTGATAAAAAGGAAGGGTTCCCCGTGGAAACTTGGCTCAGTATCACAAGGGCTTAGTGGTCTGTTCCCCTGTCCAGGATTCAGTGCCTGGCCTATGCGAGGATCATTTCTACGCTCTGTAATAGATAATTAGATACATACTGTCCTGAAAAGCTTACATTCTTTCAGAAAAGAAAATTATTTATACTCACAAATAATTATAAGACAGACCAGAATGTGATAAACAATCCAAGTACAAAGAGGCATGGGATTTAGAGGATTGAAAAATGCTCCTAGAAAGGACCACGAAGCATTTGAGTAAATCTGGAAGGCGGAGCAGAATTCGAAACTATGTGATGAAGGGGTGATTGAAGAAAATGGGAAATGCTTTGGGAAGTGGTAGCCAGAGCACAGCTGCCAGAGGGGGAGTTGAGGGAAACAGTTTTAAAAATGTCGCCAGCGAACAGACCGCACAGAGCCTGAATTCTAGACCAAGACCCATGTGATGGGCAGGCACAGATCGTCAGAGGTTTCCGAGCACGTGAGTGGCCTGTGCCCTGAAGCTTGGCTGGGGAGCCGTGTGCTGCACAAATCAGAGGTGGCAGAGACAGAGGCAATGAGGAGAGCAGCGAGAAGACCTGCAGCCATCTAGGTAAACCTTGTCGTGGGACTAGACTGGGCCAGAGGCTGTGAGAGTGTGAAGGATGCCGGGATACATTTATTGTGAGTCTGCTGCACCCGCCAGCTGTGTCAGTCACTGTGAGGGATGAAAACTCCTAAGCAACACACTTTTCTCTTCAGCTCCTAAGTGTTTGGAACGTGACTCCAGGGCTGAATTAGTCAAGGAAAGCTTGTCCTTGCTAAATGCTTCCCCTTTATGGTGCCACAGCGCAAACCCGAGCATAGCTGGTTTACTGCCCTCCCAACACATAGACTTGTTCGTAGTCCCCGCCTCCCCCACCAACAACACCAAAGACCAGCTTAGAATGTTAAGTCAAAGCGTATTCTGCTGTCCATCCTCATTTTACAAATATATGGCACTTACTAAATGCTTTAGTAGTATATTTTAAGAGCTTTATAGATACTATATCATTTTATTCTCTTTGCAATCCTGTGAGGTAGATGCTATTATCATTCCCATTTTATGAATGAGGAAATTATAAACAATTTCCCAAGGTCATGCAGCTCATAAGTAGCAAATCTGGGATTTAGAACCCAAAGAGTCTGGTTCTAGAATCCTCACACCTGACTATGATGTTTTCTGACCTCCCTGCACCTCTGCTTTCCCTTCCGCTCACATGCAGTGCACTGCAGGACTTCGGTCAGCCCCTCCTCCCACCACATCACTTCTGTCTTCTTGGCTCACAGTGCTGCCCTAGGCCACAGTCGACGTGTGAATCAGACTCACCCATGTAGTCAATGCTGAACTTCACCACTCTTCCTCGCCAAATAACCAGGCAAGAAGATGGGTGGGGCAAGCCAGCAAATTGGCGAGAGACAGTGGTCTTTGGGAGATGGCCCTGACCTATAGCATCTTTCACCCTTTCTCCAGAGCTACCAAGTTAGCGCTGCACCTCAGCATGGCGCTTAAAAAGAGGAAGATAAATGGCCGTGCTTAGAGCCTGGGCACTGACACTGCCTGTGGAGCTTTGGAGATGTTAACTTGGGGACTGCAGCGTATTCCCCTCACAAAGTTGTGGTAGAGAGTAAGTGAGATGACTCACGTAAAGCAGTAAGCACTAAAGCAGCGGCCTGTAGCAAGTGCTTGGCAGGGTTAGCCGTTGTCATCTCACCAAGAGCAAGGTCTTCGCCTAATCCAGATTCAGAAGTGTTGGGTGGCTCTTCAGGGCCTGCAATATCCTAATCACCTTTTGGGACGGAGGAACCAGCAGCACCGAGCTCTGCCGCACAGTTGTGTGTTGTTATTACTACACTGCATCGTGTGTGGGGTTTCGAGGAAGTACTGAGTCGTGGTTAGACAGGTGGACTCTGGAACCAGACAACATGAATTTAAGTCTCAGCTCTGCTGTCTACCAGCTCTGTGACCTTGGACAAACTCACAGACTCAGGCCTGTCTCCTTGTCTGTAGAGTGAGCTGGTGATGCTGTCCTCCTTGTGAGTCGCTGGAGGATTGAGGGAGTTAGTACGTGTAAAGTCCTTACAACGCTATTTGGCATATCAAAGTTAGTCCCTGAAGGTTGACCATTCTTATTGCATGCCTTTGGGTTAAACTAGTAAGTTGTTTTTCTTCCAGAAAGGAAGGCTGTGACAGCGTTTCCATCTTTAGTTGGGAGAGAGAATTCATAAAATTCAGGAAAGGAGATAAATTGGATCTTACACATGGGAACTTTTCCCACCCCCATGGTAACTGGGAGAGGGGGAAGGAGCCCATGTCCTCTGAGACCGGGGACCTCAGACATGAGCTTGGCACCAAGACTAAGACTAGGCAATCACACTGAGATTGGGGCCGAAGAAAGCAGGGTGAGAAGGAAGAGAGCCCTGACCTGGGGCTTCTTGGCATCTCTGTGAGTAAGGCCGCCATCCCTGGTCTTCACTGGCACCAGCAGGGAGGCCCTGAGCTTCCGGCATCGCTTAACCTCCTCACTTAGCTTGGGTGCTCCATCCATAGACCTTCGGATGAGGCACAGATGAAAAGACACTAGAAACCCATGGCAGGGTGACATGTGTGACAAAGAGAGGCTGCAGGGTCAGGGAATCTCAGTTCCACTCCTGCTTCTGCCACTCGTTTGGCTGCTAAGCTTTAGGGGAGTCACTTTACCTTGCTAGGCACGAGTTTCCTCATCTGCCAACTACCACCATTCCAGGCCTCAGTGCCCTGGCTTGTCACCGAGTGACATCTTCCCAGATCTGTATCCCAGTAAGCACTGGGACAATACTTCCCTTAAGAGGTCCAAGGAGGGACAGATCAATGGGCTGAAGTCGGAAGGTTTTACAGAAGTGTCCCCTAGACTAGAAGGACTATCTTAAAGGCAGACTGAGCCCTTTTCACCAGGGCTCAGTCCCATCGTTCTCTTTGAATGAAGATCAATGCTCATTCATGAGTAGGGCGATGGGTGGAGTTGCTCAAGGGCTTGATGTCCTCCCATTTATTCTCCACCTTGCAAAGGCCCACCAAGAAGCCTGCTTGGAAAAAGATCTACCCCTCACATCCCGTCCCCCAAAATGGCCCTGACTGTCAAGTATAGCTGGTTTCCTTGCCAAATCCAATTTAATGACACGAAAGACCACAGCTGCCTTTCTAATCCAAAGAGATGTCCAAGGAAGGTTCCCAGGAAAGGACGGAAATCAGACCCTGACAAAATGGGTCTTGCGAGAGCATTGCAGAAGCCGATGGGAATTAAACTTGATGCCGTGTGCCTTTGCTCTGACCTCAATTTTTCACTCCCGGTCTTTCTCAGGGCCTTTCTCTACCTCCTGAGGAACTGTGCAGTGAGGTTACCCTTCATAGCAGAGGCCATCTTCCCATCATCTGTTAGGAGGGTGACATATTTCCCTCTCCTCCTAAAGGTCAAGCCAATTTACTCTGTGTGTGGGAGTCCAGTGTGCTTGTCACGAACGGCAGCGGCATCCTGATGGATGTCAGTGGTTGCAGCAGCTGCAAGGCAGGGACCTGCCTCTTCTAGGTAAGCAGCCCAGATGCTTGGTGGCTTCATGTTGAGGCTTCAGACTGAGTCAGAGTGAGAGTTCAGAGGTCCATGGTAACAGCCGGCCCTCCATGAACCTCCTAATTGTCAGTTTGCTGCAGTCACCTCCTTCTAGTCCTCAGCTCTCCCGTTTATCTCCAGAGTCACTTGGGAATAAGCCTGCCTTATTAGCGGCAATTCTCTTGGGTGCCAGACCCTGGAGTGTCCCTCAGATTTTTCTGGTTAGTGACATGGAGGGGTGGTCATCATTTCAGAGTAGACTTCAGCCCATAACAGGGGTCTCCTGTGGGCTTTTTTGTTTTTAATTTTACCTCACAATTATGATCTTAGTTCTTCCCATGTCATATTATTTTTCTAAAAATGTAAGGTGATTAATATTGATAAATGTAGTATCATAGAAAAAGTAATGATGCCCTCTTCCTAAATGGGAAGCCTTCTTTCTCACGTCTTTGTTCTTCTAACTGTTCTCTTTAAGGAAAAAGCCCACAGTCATAGAATGACTCAGCCAGAGGGACCTTAGGAATCTTTATGTGGCACCTGACCCTCAGGAGCTCGGTTCATGTGCTGACTGTCTGCCATCGGCACAGCCTGGTTCCAAGCACTGAGGCGAGAAGCACAGAAAATGTGGTTAGTTGGTTGTACCCGCTAGAACCAGATGACTCCACACGTCTGTGTGCTAGTGTGACCCTCACGTAGGACTAGTAAGCAAAAAAGGATTTTTTTTTTTTTTTTGCAACATTAGGGATTGAGCCCAGGGTCTTCACACTGAGCAGCACCCCCAGCCCTTTCTGTAGTTTTTATTTGAGACAGGGTCTCACTAAGTTGCCCAGAGGGGCTCGAACTCATTCTTTCAAAGTGCTAGGATTACAGGCTTGCACCACGGTGTCTGGCTAGGATGAAACCTGGGCATGAGCAACTTTGTCTCCCAGAAAGACGAAAAGAAGGACTTCCGCTCCTAGTGATTTGTGGCATCCTGAGCCTAACTTCCCTTCCTCCCCTGGCTGGTGTGGATTTTTACCATCTCCTTTCTCCTGTCCTTTATTTGTATTGGCTCTAGCCTCTCACAACTCAGCTTTCCTCATCAGAGCATTATCTTGTACAGTCCACATGTACGAGTCTTGTTCCCCAAACCAGGAACAAGCTCTCAAAGGCCAGATTAATGTCTTCATCCTTTGAAAAATCTTTCTGTGTAACTTGTACATATGCCAGCTGTTGAAATGTTGGGCTGAAAGGCTTTGTGGAAATCCAGTTGCACAAACCCTTTTAAACATTTATATCAATTGGCCCTAAGGAAGTCTTTCTGAGCTTTCCAACATAAAGCTACTCACTGCTAACTGTCATTGTAATTTGAAGGTAAATGAGTTCCAGTGTGCCCTGTGTGCCCTAATTTCCTCAGACTTCCTGGCTGGCGGGTTGAGATGGGATGACAAGGACTATAAGAACACAGAAGGCGCCAGCTTCTGCAAATAGCAGATGAGAACATTGTGCCTATCGCGTCCACCCAGGCTTTTTGGTCCCTTTCTGCACCTCCTCCTCTCCAGCCACGAGCTGAGCTTTCCTGGAGCTGCTCTCGTTTCCCCCAGCTGGAGTCGAGCCTGAGCCTCGAACACGGCTCCTTTCCTATCTTCTTGGTGCTGCCAGGAGCTCAACTGAGCAGGAAGAGAGAGCGCACTGAGCTGCCAGGTGTCAGGAGTAACCAATTAGGCAACAAACCAAAAGTGAAAAAGTTAAGCTTTTAATCACTGGCTGCTCTGGTGTAAGCAAGAGTCTAAAATCAGAGAAAAGGGCGCCTCTCCCATTCCTTTTTCCCCATAAACAGCAGAGGTTCAGGGCAGGTTGGTTAGCATCTCACTCTGCAGGGGCCCTGAGCAAAGGCCAGGACAGTTTTCTGGGTCCTGGCTCAAGGGCGGAGGGCTAGAGTGGAAAGTACCAGCAACTGAGGGTCCTTAAAGTGTCCTCCGCTTCCCCTCATCACTCAGAAGACCTCGGCAGAGGCCCGGATGGGCACCCGGGCACATAAACACTTGAAGAGCAGCACTGCAGACGGCCTGAGACCGTGTCCGCAGCCCCCCTCCAAGGCTGCAGCTGGCTGACTGGACCCCAAGTCCACCGGAACAAAGACCCCATGACTGCCTGAGATCAGGCCTATAAAGTCACACAAACCATGACTTCTGAGCAGCCCTTCTTAAAGCCAGAATCACTTTCTGCTGAAGAAAATTAAGAAGAGCGAAAGCAGGAAATGCTCTCACCCTCCTATTTGTCTAAGCACAGGACATAGATTTACAAAGCTGTCCCTCCTCCCTCTCTCCCTGGAGGAACAGAAGTTATCACTTTAGACCTTTTTCTAGAGACAGAACCCGAGGAAACCACATTAAAGACCTTACTAAACTAGCCTTTCTCTACAGTTAGTGCCCCCTGTACTTGCCCTGCTTGTGCATCAAGCCACCATCCCTTGCCCTGACATTCTGACAGGTTTGTTGTTCTTTGATGAAGATGCCATATATGCCAGAGTCTCAGCCACCGCTTTGCATTACTCATCTGCGTGTACTCCTGTGTGTTACAGGCACAACACGCGTGTTCACAAACATGTTTGTATTTGTCTTCTTAATCCATCTTTTATTACAGAGCACCAGCTAAGAACCCAAGGTAGGTGGAGGGAAAGCTCTCCCCCTCCTCTTCTCCTGCTCTCATTTCTCACACCATCCACCCCTTTTCATCCTCTCAGCCATGTTTATTATCGTTGCACAACAAATAACCCAACACTTAGTGGGTTAAAACAACAAACTCTTATTACCTCACAGTTTCTGGGGGTCAGGAATGAAGATGCGGTGAAGGTAGGTGCCTCCGGGTCAAGGTCTTTCACAAGGCTGCAAAGCAGTCTCATCTCTGGGAGGAGGGGACCTCCTTCCTGCACCCTCATAGGTCACTGGCAGCGTGCAGCTGCTTGCCAGCTGTGGGCAGGAGGCCTCCCTCTGTTCCTTGCCTTGTGACACCCCCTACCCCGCCCCAGGCATCTCTCAGCATGGCCGCCGGCTTCCCTCAGCAAGTGAGTGCGGGGGTGGGCACCTAGGATGGGAGGCACAGTCTTTCTAGAGCCTGCAATGCAGGGACAGCCGTGACTTCCCTGGTCTTCTGTCTGTCAGAAGCAAGTCAGAAGTCTAGGCCAGGCAGGAGGCGGGGTCGCTGGGACCCACAGATGCCCGGTAGCATCTCGAACTTTCCTCATTGTAGTGTTAGCACCTACAGAACCTGTTTCTCTCCTAACGAATCACTTCACATAACCCCGCTCTGTACAGTTGTCTACTGTGCTGAGTTTCTGAGGCTTCTCCCTAAAAGAATCCCGACTCCATAAGAACAAAGACAGCTCAGTCTGGTCTCCCGCTTCTCCTGTGGGCTCCATTGTTGCCATCACTCGACTTGAACTATGGTGGACATTTGTTGATTCTGATCAACACTCGACCTCAACTTACTTGAAGTTTTTATTTTTCAAGTCTAGCTTTCTGGGGTTCTGGGGTTTCTATGGGAAGCTTTCTGTTCGGTGCCCTTTCCTGTGAGAAACAGCCCTTGTCTGGGTTGACAATCCTCACTGGGGGTGAGCAGGTTACATTTACACAACAGAGCTGTCTTCCGATGCCTTCACCTTCAGAGTTTAGCTGTTGAAACCAAGTGGGATTTGGATGCCTTTAAGAAAATGGAACTAGCATTTTATCTTGAATATCACATTTAATTGCAGCAAACACAGGGTGGGACTTAGCACCCTACTTTGCACATACGGGGCCCGCAGTTGGCAAAAAGCAGGGCCAGAGCCTGAAGCCAGACCCTGGAGTTCACCTCCCTGGCCCTGCCTCGTGCTTCTAGGTGTGGCTCGCCGATCTACCCTCCATGCTGCAGCCATGTGTCGCTTCCAGCCCTGCTGCCTGTGATTTCCACGGCCCATGGATGGACCCCGAGTGCCCAAACACCTGATGAATGGACGCCCCCCACCTCGCCTGCAGGGACAGGAGAGACCAGGGGCTTCCGCACATACTCCCAAGGCCCGGGGACGATGCTGAACGCACCCAGCAAGTGTGCCTGACTGATCAGCGTGTGGAGGGAAGGCCTGAGTTGGAGAGAAGCTGGGGCAGTCGGCCAGTGGCAGAGAAATCGTGCCAGAGGCTCTCCCAAGAGGAGAAGGTGGCTCGAAATGCATGTGGGACTCTACCACATAGATTCATTTGCCCTCTTCTGATGGGTCTTGGTGGGAAGCAAGGTTGGAGGGGACGCTGAACAGACCCAGACTTGCACAAAGTGGCTCACAAACAAGGGCACAGTGTTGTCCTTTGAGAAGCTGGCGTCAGCTGACATCTGGGCACTTGGCTTGCAGGAGGCTTCCCTCCACCCTAATTTACATGTGCCTCACGCTGCCTGAACTGTTGGTGTAAACAGTGTGGTTTATGTGACTGCTTTCCTCCTGGGCGTCTGGCATTCTGGTAGGTGCTAGACAGAGGGTGTCTATATAACCAGTCCCCAGTGAAAACCCTGCCTCCGAGTCTCTGCCAGTTCCCCTGATCACACCCTATCAGACACAGGTCACCGTTTGTGGCTGAGGGAAGTGAACAAGTCCTGTGTGACTCTGTGGAGAGAGAATTCTCGGAAACTTCAGCCAGGTTTACCTGCGCTGATATTGCTTTGTGTCCTGTCACTGTAATAGACCTTCAGAGAGTGAGACTAGACACTGTGAGTCCTTCCAGAAGCCCCTGAGCTGAGAGATTGGAGGCCCCTGGACACATGGAAGAAGGAGTGGAGGGTGGGAGCGGGGCTGGAGCACTCCTCCACCAGCTGTCTGCAAACCCTGCTAACTTCGTCTGCCTGCGCTTCTCCCTCCTGAGTTTCCTTTCCGTCTCACGGCCCGAAGTTTCTCCTTTCCCCCACTGAGTAGTCTCACTATGCAAAATAAATGGCTGAATTGTGATACGAGAAGATGAGACCAGGGCTTATTAATGTGAAGAAATCATGAACTCGCTGATTACCAAGTACAATGACAACAGGACAGCTGTGGGCCCCACCTGAGTGCCCTTCTTTACGATAGTGACGTGGCATCATCTTTATGTCCGAGAATGCACGTTGGTTCCAGTTCATGATTTCTGTCTCTACCTGGTCTGTGTCACACAGCAGAGAGAATGTCGTTTGGCAGAGACACAGAAGTCAGGGTACTGACATGACTGTCTAATATCCCCAGGACCCGGACCTTGCATCTAGCAGTCCCCTGCAGTGTCCCCTTCACAGAGGAGTCTCGAGGAATCGGGACTGTGACAGGTGTGAGGTTTCCTACCAAGATCTGGAAGGGGACAAAGGTGGGCACAGGGCCCAGAGCCCGTGGGCCGTGGAAGCCTTTGTAAGGGCCGAGTTTCAACTCCGGTTCTGTGGGACTAGAAGTCCCTGGCGTACCTCCTCAGAGGGCCGAGGTCCCAAATGTCTGTTACAGTTCGGACCACATATGCAAGACCAGTTGTGCCAAACCGGTCCTGAAGAAACACAGGGCCGTTCTGGAGGAGCTGGCACTGCAGTTCAATGTTCAGTGACCTCTATGCTAATTTCTGGGAGCTGAGAGCCATTTTTTCATCATCGAGGATCTTGCCTCCTTGGTATCTTGTCTCTTCCACTTTCACCCTCCTTTTTTTCTTTGAAAACAGGTCTGTGAAGGAAAACAAGAGTCCTTATTCTCTTTTCTGCAAATTGCATTCAAATTAATCAATACAGTGGATGGGTCTATGATTTGCATTGTAGAAGAAATAAACATTTGAGTTTTACTTAGAACTCTTGGGTAGTGAATTTACAGGAAGTCATGGGCCACTTCTCCTTTCCCAGTAGGGTGGGGAGCACCTCTCCAGGCACGAAGCTCTGGAGACCCTGGGTGGCTCCAGGCACCTTCAAGGGCTCCGGTAGCAGCCTTATCCTGTGACTAGGCCATGCTTGCCATCTGAGTGCATGTACGGAATTCCCGATTAATCGTGCTATTGTGGATGCTAACCATAAAAGCAAGTAAAAACTGGTGATCTAAAAATCTTTCAGGAGGGGTTGGGGATTTAGCTCAAGTGGTAGAGTGCTTGCCTAGCAAACGCAAGGTCCTGGGTGCGATCCCCAGCACCACCTCCAGAAAAAAGACTTTCTCAGTTTAGTTTCATTTCTTAAATATTTTATTGTGTGGCTACCCTGTGTCCAGCACCATTCTAAGCACATTATCTGTATTATTTAAGCCTTGCCACAACTTTTTCTGTAGTAGGAGTGATGATTTTGTATACCCGCAGATGGTCAATTTTATGTGTCA
>PVJO010006940.1:0-85341 GCA_004026905.1 Hystrix cristata | reverse complement strand
GATGAGGGTTTGGAGCACAGACTGGATCCCCGTGAACTGCCTGGGTTCAAATCCCAGCCCTGTCACTTGCTCGTGGCATGACCCAGGCAAGTCACTGCTCCCTGTGAACCCTGCTCCTCATCTGTCAAAGGAGGATCCTAAACTATGGGCACGGTGCTGGGTTCATGGGGTATTACCAGGGCTATAGAATTCAAGACGTGCACAAAATTAGTAACTGCCAGCAGCTGCTGAGCACCGTGAATGCTTGCTGTTATGTGTGGTTGTGTCGGTCGTCAGTTGCTGTTGTAACAAACTGTCCTAAAATTAGGTGGCTTTAAATTCTGTATACTGCTGCACATGATTCCGTACTGACTGGGGCCCCGGGACAGCTGGAGGTCCAGAAGAGCCATTGGTGTTTGGTAGTGGTCACTGTGGTGGACTTATTATCGTGGTCAACTTGAGCCAGAACGCCCAGCTGGACTGAGCTGGTGGGTTCTGGGCGTAGAAGATCCACCTGAGGATTGTTGCTGATGCAACGTAAAGGAGAACGGGAGCAGAAGATAGTGGTGGGCTGTTTCCCAGGAGAAGCTCTGCTGCGGCTGGTTCTCCTGAAGGGAACTCGGCTGTTCTCTCCGAGGAAGCTCAGGGTCATCGAGGATGGCTGCCATTGCTTTGGGGGAGCTCTGGTCTTCATCTCTGCTGCGAGAATCGTATCCTGGTTCCAGTATAGATGTCTTCAGCCTTTTAGTGCAGACATGAACATACACAGGACAGTGCCGTGGGCTCCCAGCCCTTGAGTGGATCTTCTGGGTCTCCAGTGCATTGATAGACATTCGGCACTCTTTCTGCGTTTGGCTTATGGGTGAATATTGTAACTTATAAATGTTCTGTATTAAATCTGCTCTCTTGCAAACCATTGACTCTAGAAAGGTAACTGGTACAGTCACCATGAGCACGCTCTGTGGCATTCTCAGGCCCAGGCAGGCCCCTCTCATGGGGGCCAGCATCAAGAAGAACCTCACAAAAGCAGAGGGCAAAAGCGGAGATGCTAAAGGCCCAGCACTGGAAGTTGCCTGGGGTTATGTCCAGCACATCTCATTGGCTCCAGTCTCAGGCCCAGTTCTGATAAAGGAGGTGGAAATGGACCCACCTTCCAAAGACAGGTGTGACAAAGCATTAGCAGCCATGTGTAATCTACCGTAGGAGTTTAGTTCCACTTTGGTACAAGTGTGCGTGTTTATGCTTAGAAAATGTCTGTAAGAATATACACTAATATGTTAACTATCGTTATCTTTAAGAGGTAACGTTGCACTAGGCACAGTGGTACATGCCTGTAATCCCAGGTCCTCTAATGCAGGAGAACCACAAGTTCAAGGCCAGCCAGAGCAACTTAACAAGACTTGGTTTTGAAATAAAATTTGAAAGGGGCTTGGAGCATGGCTCAGTGGCATAACACTTCTCCAGGACTGCCAAGAAAGGAGGTAAAGTCACAACGTAGTTGTTATTCTCTTCTTTATACTTGTATGTCTTGCTTTTCTCTCCCAGAATTTTCTATGATGAGTAAATATTACATTTGTAATTAAAAATTAATTTTCTTCTTTTGCAGCAATATATGAAGATTTTAAAACTTCCTACGAGCCAACATCATGATAGTTCTACCAAAAGAGAAGAGACAAAAAAGAAAACACCAGCTCAAATTTATATAGCACTAATGAAACCACTGTAGCTAGATCCAGAACAAAGAAGAAAGAAAACAGCAGGTCTTGCCCCTGCCCTGGTCACTGAGCAGACCACGTATGCCAAGGTGTCTGCGAAGTGCTGGGTGCCGAACTCTGAGATTCACATGGGGATCAGCACTCGCGAGGTTGCAAGGTGTCTGCAAACTGCTTCTCTCAGAGAAAGACGTAAGGACTCCTGGCTTGCAGGGTGGATGTGATGCAACCAGTGTGGGGGAGGCCTCCCTGCTGCTCCAGCAGGATGGGGGTATCTAGGCAGCAACAAGGCAGACTTGAGATGCTTCCCTGTGGGACAAAGTCACTAAATGGTGAAAGAATGAGGCTGGAGAGAGCGCCCCAGGAAGGCCATACACTTCTAGGGGTTCACAGAGAGCAGAACCCAGCCAGCCCTGGGGAGGTGACAGGTATAGATGACCCGCCAGCTCCTTCCAAACCCCAGGCCGTGTGACTGCTGGCTTCCATTGGAGGAGAAATAAAATTCATGGCCATTTAGTTGGGGACACTGAAAAAACTTCATTCTGGCTAAAAGTAGTGACCCCAAATAAATGAGTTCTTCGGTTCCTTTTATGAGCCCATTAATGGAAAATGCCCTGCCTGTGAATTCATGAAGTCAACAGCTGTAATCAGGTGGACACAGCAATGTCCAGATGTCAGAGGGTCTCCCCGCCTCACGAGTTGAGGGCACAGACATATAAGCACCGTATAAACAAAAAGTCCCTAAATGCGGTCACTGTGGATGGCACGTGCGGGGCTGGCAGAGCCTCAGAGAGTAAATAAATGATTGACTGCCACACGAGGAAAGCTGGTGGGGATGCGGGGTGAGAGTTTCAGTTGTAGCTAAGGGATGAGAAAAGAGACGAATGGGGCAGAGGAAGAGAGGCCTTGCCCTGTGTTTCCTTAGTGGGTTTTGGTTTGGGTTTTGGTTTGTCTTGAAACCGGGGGGGTTCTACCACTGAGCCACACACCCCCGACCATTATTATTTTTTATTTTGGGACAAGGCCTCTCTGAATTGCCCTCCTGCCTCAGCCTCTCAAGCAGCTGGGATTACAGGCGTCTTCCACCACACCTAACACATTTCCATGTTAATGTGGATGGGTTTACTGGGGGAAAGAGGTCTGTACACCAGTCGCTTGAGTTGAGCTTTCCTAGAAATAGATCATATTTCATCTGTGTCCCCTGCTATAATTATAATCACTTCCGTGTACTGAGAGCCTCCTAAGATATTGCTCTGCATATATTAACTCATCAAATCAAGCTTCGCGTGGGATGGGTGCTGTGGGAAGGAAGCACTGTGGACAGTGTACTCCACTGTGGCAGGACACACAGAGGAAGGCAGTGGGGAGAGGACAAGGGGCAGGGAAGTGCGGAGATGATGAGAGGGACACCAGGCTCCTAGGGCACCTCCCTGGCCCTGGGATCTGACACCCTCCGGTATTAAGGGCCAGCCCTGCGTCTCTACGTTAAATCCATTCTGTTTGCTAATGCTGGCTTGAGCGCCTATGACTTGTAACCGGGGCGCTCTTACTGATGCAGGGTTTTGCCCATCTCTGAGCAAGCAGGGCTCAGAGGACTGTCCGTCAGCACCCCAGCTCCTTGCTGCACTCCAGGGCTGCGGTCTGAGGGTAAAACTTCCTGGAGGGAGCTGTGGGGGACAGCCTGCTCTTTGCTTCATCGAGGTGGATCCTGTCCCCGGCCTGGATCACAGTCACGAGTGGCTGAGAGTTGAGCCGTTCCACGTCACCACTCACTCCCAAGAATGGCATCGTCTCTCCTCCAGCGTGACTGCTTTCCTGGTTTTCGTGTTTCCCCGCAGAAGCGGCTCCTCCAGCAGCTTGGGCTCCCGAGACTTTGGGAGCAGCCCCAGACCCTGCCCCAGCTCCATACACACCAACAGTCAGAGCCACTGCCCGTGCCACCCTCCTGTGCCCTCCTCTTGGCCTCTGCCGTGGACGCGGTCAGCACCACCATGAACCTTGGACTCAAGTCTGCGATAGCCCTGATGACACCTTCCTGCTTCTGCTTAGTGGCCTGTGTCCTGCTGTGACTGGAAGCCCCGGAGGACATGGTCTGTGTCCTGTTCGGTTTTGTGTCTCTAGTCCCCGCTGTAATGGATGGCACACAGTAGCGCCTTTTTTTGTTGTTTGTTTTTTGTTTTTTGAGACAAGTTCTTGCTATACAGTTCAGGCTGGCCTTGAATTCACTATGTAGCCCAAGCTGGCCTTAAATTCATGGTGATGCTCCTGCCTCAGAGCCCTGAGTGCCGGGGTTACAGGTGTGCACCACCACGCCTGGCTCGTTGGCACTTAACAAACTGTCTATGGAGTAAATGATTGAATGAATGAATCAGTCATTAAAGCGACTCTTCTCTTTCCCAGTTTCATTCACCATCCTTCCACTTTGACATATAAATATGTTGTTTTTCTTCATTGCGTATCTTTTAGAATAATTTTGTCTTCCCATTTTTTCCTTGTCCACCTGGAAGACCGTAAAACTAATCTTCCTCCCTCCCTCTCCTTTTCATACCTAGCACAAGGCTTTCGAGACAAGTGATGTCCATTCATAGGTTTGCATGTTTCTTTTTGTGTTTGTTTTACAGAGCTCAAAATATCAATAGTTTTAATAATAGTGCTCATTCTTTTGCAGGGAATTTCTCAGATGGCGATTTCTTTCCTGTCCTGCCCTTGTGGCTGGTCACCTCTGGACAGTGGACATAGTTCAGCACGAGGCTGTAGATTCAAGATGAGCGACCTCTGGCTTAGGCAATCCAGGTAGGAGTTACTAAGTAGAGATGTCTGTGTATTTGTCCCACTTAGACTTAGGAAAATCGATCACATCCTAGCCTGCACTTTCGGATTTGCCAGAGCAGAACAAACCAGAATGGAGGTGGCTGCTGGGAGTTAGTTCACCAATGTCCCCGCCAGCCAGGCAGAGGTGTAGGGGGGGGCAATGGGTGACCCCCCGGGACACCCTCCCCGCCTCTGCTCCCCCATGCAGTGCTCTCCTGGGCTGCATTTCCTACCTGCCCTACAGCAGAGCAAGCGGC
The DNA here is from genome assembly GCA_004026905.1 of Hystrix cristata. Classification (NCBI taxonomy): domain Eukaryota; kingdom Metazoa; phylum Chordata; class Mammalia; order Rodentia; family Hystricidae; genus Hystrix; species Hystrix cristata. The sequence goes on along the minus strand of PVJO010006940.1, from coordinate 80,582 downwards.
CCTGAGGCTGTGGGGTGAGGTGCTGGAGCAGGGTGAGGAGGGCAGCGCCAGCCAGGAGAGGCTGCAATAAGTAAGGGGCTCCGCGGGGCTCGGGGTCCTGTGCCTCAGCGGTGGGACCCACCATGCTGCCAGGCGACCATGACGCTGCCTTGGTGCCATTGCCTTTGCTGTCAAGTCTCTGGGCTCTAGGGGCAGGAGCAGCTCCCTCTGCTATCCTGGATGGCATCAACGCCTTTAGGAGAGCCAGGACCGGCCTGTAGGGGAATAAATATGCTGCAAGAGAACTCACAGGGAAGGGAACTGGCATTTCAGTCCCTACTTGGTGCCAGGTGCTGTGCCAGGCCCGCCTGAGTTATCCTTCCTTTTTCCCTCCTTCCCTCCCTCCCTCCTTCCTTTCTTCCATTTCTGTCTTTCTTACTAAAAATTGCATAAATATGCAATTATTTCCTTTTCCATGTCTATCTTGTAGAAATTAAGATCTCATTTCTGCCATTTCAGCAAGATGTATGAAATTGTTGGATTATTTAGACTAAAAAAAAAAAAAAAGAAAATCGAATCACTCACAACAACATGTCTAAGTCAGACATCAGAAGACAAATATTGCATAATCTCTTACATGTTGGGATCTAAACAAAAAAATCAAACCCACAGAACCAGAGAGTAGAAGCCGATTACCAGGGGTTAGAACCAACAGAAATGGATAGATGTTGATCAAAGGGCACTAACTTGCAGTTACAAGATGAAGAAGTTCTGTAGATTTATACTGTGTGCTAACTGTAGTGAATAATAACATAAAGTATATTTCAATTCTGCTGAGACAGTAGATCGTAAATGTTCTCACCACATACACACACACACAAAAGCTACCAGGTGAGGAGATGGGTGTGTTAATTAGTCTGGTTGTGTATATATATCAAGACATATTGTGCACCTTGAATATACACAGTTCCCATTTGTCATTTATACCTCAGTTGACAAATGACAAACCTCCTGGAAGGAAAAACAAAAGTGCAAGGGGAGGGGGATAAAAGCCAAATCCTCCATTTCACACTGAATCAACAGATAATGAACACATAGCTAGTAATGAAAATTGGAAAATAAATATATTGCCTTTATCACTCAAAAAAAGTTGCAAAATTGTATGACTTTTAAAATAAATAAAATACATGACAGCAGACTTTGCTCTTGTATTTCCGGTCTACAGAGTGCTGACTTTTTGCTAGGAAACCTGAGTCTCATTTTATTCTCAGAGGTGCAAAGTAACTTGAAGGCTTGAGGTCAAAATTTTGAGGTGCTATAGCTCAACTGTCCACCAAAATCTCTTCTCTTTGTCCCAATCACATCTCCCAGACTTTCTTGCGGTTAAATGTGGCCAGCTGGCTAAATACTCTCCCCAGGAAGGTGAGCGTCAGTGCTGTGAGCCACTGCTGGGCCTTTATGACCTGGATGTGTCCCTGCAGTCCCTTCCTCCTCCCCACACACTGGGACCCAGACATGGCGGTGACGCAGCCTTGACTTTGCAGACACCGAGGCCTGGGGCGGAGGAGCAACAAGATGGGAGGAAGTTGGATCCTTGAATGATTGGTGGGATAGAGCCACCCAGCGCCTGGAAGGTTCACCCTAGCCAGTGACGGTGAACCTTTTAGAGCTTTTAGTGGGAACAAACAACTCACTGTGCCACGCGTGCTGTGGGTTCACCTCCACTGCCCTAGACCATTCCAGGAGAAAGATCTAAGCATCTGTCTTCCTTAAAGCATGGGCGTATTAATGGGTGTCTTTACTTAGGTGACCTAAATTACCCAAACTAATACAGAGACCGATTCGGAAATGGTATTGCTGTTGTAAGGCTCTAAAATGGTGGCTTTGTCTCAGCAGTTGGGAGATAAGAAAATTGATATCGAGTACTGGGAAGCTGGTGTCCTTTTTGTGCTGAGGCAACCAGCACTTGGCAAGAGAGTCACCTGCAATAATCTGAGGCCGGCCCACTCAACTGTGAGGCCTCCGGCTCGAGGAAGCAGTTGCATAAAACCACATTCTTCATGCACGAGCTGCTGCTTCCTGCTCTTCCGGCAAAACATTAGGAGAAAGAGCGCTGGGGAAAGCCGGCCAGACTGCAGGGTCCAGAAATGTGCAAATGGAGATCTTCTCAGAGTTAGAAGTCAATTGCTTGTGTGCCCAAAACAAGAAGGGATCCACTACGGTTCTCAGAGCATTTTCAAAGGCCCATTTTAATTTCTCAGCCAAGCTCGGAGCTGGGCTTGAGGCCAAGATGAGAGAGCAAGGACCTAGCGATTAGCATGGAGGCCTGTTATTCCACACAGACTCCAGGCAGCCGCTCAACGAGAGAATCACTGGTTGATCCAGGACACGGAAGTAAAGCAGCTGTAAGTATGCCACCTAAGAAGGACTCCGGGGAGTGGAGACTGGTTTGCAGAACTGACTGCAGCCTTCTGTTTTCAAGAGGATTAAAATGCCAAAATAAAATAAAATGCCAAAGAGAAAAGTGTTCAAGTCTTAAAGCAGCCTGCGGGCCCCCACATCCGTATCACCAGGAAACAGGCTATGAAACCTACACAGTTCCAAAGAGGTTTTGCTCCAGAGCTCACCGCAGATGTCCAAGAGAAGATAATGGGGCATGAGCCCCTCAGAAGGCAAAGCCACCAGCACCAAGGACAATAGACAAACCTCTTCCGGGCTCTTATCCCACTTCCTGCCTACCTGAGTTACCCAGGTCCTTCCATGTAGTTTTTTGTTGTTGTTTGTTTTGTTTTGTTTTGTTTTGGTGCTGGGGATCGAACTCAGGGCCTTCTGCTTGCTAGGCGAGTGCTCTAACCACTGCACTAAATCCCCAGCCCTCCATGTAGTTATTGGTCACTCATTTTCAGTGTTCAATAGTATTCCACTGTAGGAACATATTAGAGTTTATTTATATATGTATCACCAATACATATTCAAGTTGTTTCTGAGTTGTGGCTGTTGTGGGCTTTTTTGAAATAGTTCTCTGAACACTCTTGTGCTTCTCAGTGCACGTGAGCACAGGTTTGTCCAGATTGTATTCCTAGGAGTACGATCGGTGAGTCATGGGGTACCTTACTCAAAATGCCCAAACTCAAAGTAGTTGTACCAGTTATACTTCTTTGTGATGTTTCCTTTTGTTTCATGGCCTGCTCTGTATTTACCATCAGATGTTGTCATTTTGCCAATTTTGTGGATGTTTACCAGTCTGATCTTTTGGTGAAAGCAAAGCACTAAAATTTAATGCAGTTAAATTTATCACTCTTTTTATTCCTTGGTTTTTATCCCTTCCGATCTATGATTCACATTCAAATGCTTTCAAAAAGTTGATCTAATTGTTTAGCAGGGCAAAGTATACATGTGGTTGTGTGGTATTCTCATGCCAGGTCATTTCCTAGGGCCTAGGCAAACCGAGGGCAAACCGAGGGCATGTGTGCCGCTGCGGGCTCTTTCTATCATTGATAGCTCTGAAAGACACTTAGACCATCTGCAGGTGTCTGACATTAGGGCCAATGCCAAGCTCTGGCCCTATTAGCTGTATGATAAGGAATACCATTTAAAACAATAAATGGGGGAGGCAGGAGGAAATCAGACAAAGCATACAATATCCAAGCCAAGAAATATTACTCTGGATAAATAAAATATAGTCTAGATACATAATGGAAATTTATTCTAAGTTCTTTAAAAAGAAGGAAATTCTGTAATGTGCAAAAAACATAGATGAAGCCGGAGAACATTGTGTTAAGTGATATAATGCAGGCACAGACAGACAGATACCACTTTGTTCTGGTTCAAATAGGAAGTGTCCACCAAGTGTTTTATCACAGTAATGAGGGCTGATGAGCACACACACATTCTCTCACTTACATGTGGAGGGTAAAGAAACTCATAGACACAGAAAGCAAAATGGTGCTTATCAGAGGCGAGAGGTAGGAAGATTGAGAAGATGTTAAAAGACACACATTTTAGTGAACAGGAGGAATAGAACTGTTGTACATGGTGAGACTATAGCTAATAATGATATACTGTATACTTGAAGACTGCAGCCAAAAGAAGAAATTGTACTCACTAGCAATAATGTTCTCAATCCACATCCAAAGATGAAGAAAATAATTAACAGGAAAGTTCTTGGAAATTATATAACTCTGTATGGAATTTGCAACTCAAATATTTGGTGATTGAATACGTAATAGCACTAACCCATGCTAAAATTTGACTTGCAGACAGTTTATCAACTAGATTATGGTGAATCCAAATTTATAGGAAACAATAAGCTTGAAACTTTTAAAGTCTGTTGAAATGATAACTATGATTGTAGCCTCAAGGATGGCAGCCCAAAGTCTAGAGAAAGGAGAGTCGAAGAGTTGAGATCTGCTGGTATTGATCAAGGAATTTCCAAGAGAGAGTTGGACTGGACAGACATGAACATTCCTGTCGCTTTAGGAAGTTCTGTTCCCATTTCTGAAAACAGGAACCCACCCTACCAGGAGCCTCAAGCTCAAACAAGAAGGGGAGCAGATGGGGACTTGCGTGGGGAAGATTGCTAACAGGGAAACTGCAGGGAGGGGCAGAGAGCCAGAAGGGAACTGTACCAGAATCATGGGCTCACCCACCCCACAAGCGTGGATTGAACGTCTGCCATGTGGCAGATCTGTGGAAGATACAAAGTTGAAGGCAGGATCCCTCTATCACTTAGAACTCTTCGTGTCACAAGTTAGAGAGAACTTGGCTCCAACTCGCTAAGAAATGTTTTTGACTCACATATATGGAAGTTCAGAAGTAGGGCAGGCTTCAGAGTTGGATTAGTTCAGTGGCTCCTGGGTCATTTGCCCCTGCACACTGGTCTCATCTTCGAGCTGGCTTCCCTCGTTGAGCCAAAACAGTTCCTGCAGACACCAAGATTTACAAAAGAGAGGAGCGTTCTCATGGAGGTCCACTTTTAAAAGCAATGGCCCTCTTCCCCAGAAACACCCAGCAAAGATCGCCTTACTTTTCACTGATCCAAACCAGCTGCTGTAGCTGGGATGTGGTTTGCTGCCCAAGGAGTCATGTGCTGGAGCTTGCTCCCCAGTGCGGAGGTAGTAAGAGGTGGCAGAGCCTTTAGGAGGGAGGGCTTAGTGGAAGTGGTTAGGTCATTAGGGCATCACCCTGGGAAGGAATTAATGTAGTTCTCATAGGACTGGGGAGTTCCCACAAGCGTGGGTTGTTACTGGAAAAAAAACAAACAAACCTCAAGAGCGGCCCTTCCCATGCTCAGGCTTCCCGTCTCGCCATGTGTTTGTGTTCACACAAGTCATGACATCATGATATCCGCCATGTTGTGATGTAGTCGGGAGGACCCTCGCCAGACCTAAGCAGAAGCCAGTCCTATGCTCTAGGACTCCAGAACTGTGAATAAACCTCTTTTCTTTATGCCATGCTCACCCTCAGATATTTTGTTACAGCCACTAATGGCCAAATATACCGGAGAAAATCTGGGAACCGACACTGGAGAGAGGGTGTTGGAAGCCATTGGCATGAGGGAAATGAGCAACCATTTATTAAATACTATGTATATGCCAAACTTACTCTAGGCGCTTTATCCGTGCTACTCCTTTTAGCTCTCATAACCCAGTATAGATACTCCTGTCTCGATTTTATGAAAAAGGAAATAGACATTCAGAAAAACAGCTTGCCAAGGCCACCCAGCCAGCCGATGGTTGAGTAGGATTCAAACCCTGATACTCACAAGTCTGAGTTGTGGAGCTAAGATCATGGATGAGGTCACTCAAGAATGGAAGAAGATGTGTTTCCAGTCTTTATCTTCAAAATGCATCAACCCTCAAATGATATGAATGCCTTTCTATTAATATATTCACTCAGAACTCTCCTGTTATGTAAGCTCCCCCCCCACACACATCATCTGGGATTCTTTTTGGCCACAAGTCTGCTCAGCAGGCCAAAGCAAGAGGAAAAGTACTATCTCATAACACACGAGACGGAAAGGCAGGCAGCCCCCGGGTTGATCAGTGCAGCAACGCAGTGTCATCAAGAATGCTGGTTCCTCCATCCATTCTGTGTCTTCTGCGTGTCACTGAGGCCCGTAAGCCAACTACCCGAAGGACCGGAGGTAACTGCCGGAGGTCAAGCCAACACGCTGTGAACTGACAACCACCCACGGGGGCAGTTATGCCATCTCTGGGGTGTGGCCTTTTTATTAATTCATGAAGAAACCTTCCCAAAGCCACCTCAAAGATCTACCCTCACATCTTGTTTCCCGGAGTGGGGTGATCAATTCCTAATCAATCACTAGAAGAGGGAAGACGATTGCCTAGTTGGTTTAGCGAAGCACATGACCATGTGGAAGATGGCAGATTATCAACAGCAACAAAACCAGGGTTCCTCTAGAACGGAAAAGCAGTGGGCTGGACTTGGGGGTGGGGTAGGCAGGAAGCAGGGAGATGACAGTCAATGTGACAAGGCCATTGGGTAGTCCGTCCACCAATAGTTCTACATTTTCATCTACATCGCCCATTCTCAACAGCCGTGATATCCTCCAAGAGGGCAAAAAAGTTTGTTGGGGGGAAGATTTTACACTTTTTATGTTTAGAACAAAATATACAAAATCATAGTATCTCTATAGTGTTAAAATTTCATAGGGAAGGCAGTTAGGGAAGAAAACGTCTCAATAGATTCCTAGGGGCAGGGCATGATAGTGAAAAAAAGAAAACTAGAAACATTGATCGATGTCCAAGTGTCCTTACTGGGATGTGGAAGTTCCCAGCAAAAATGAGCTGAGCTGAAACAAGGGCCATGTTGCATGAGCTCAAGGTGAGATTTTAAGAACATGTGCAAATAGGAATAGCTGAGAGGCATCCGGTGGTGGTGATTATTATAACAACACCCTGATATTCTCTGCCTACATGGACTATCTTATCTCCTTCTGGTTCAGAGCCACAAATATGGCAGCAGTTCATTAAATGTTTTATTTATGTCATTCACTCTACTGAGTATTTGACAGATGTAACTAGTTAAAAGTTCACAAGTGAAACGGTTGCAATTCTTATCTTCATACGACAGACAAGACACTGAAGCAGAGAAGGGTTGAATCAGTCTTGTAAGAAAGTGGTTGAATGAAGATTAGGAAAAAAGATCAGCTATTCGGTTTGAAAATTTCATATACTGACAGTCTTCACTTTCTGTAGTTGTCCAGGATAGAAAATAGCCACATGAGCTGAAACCATACAAAGCAATTTTGATAACTGACAGGGTAAACTACAATTGTTTTGTGACCTGTAAAATGTTTTCTATCAAAACACGAAATGTTCTTTTACTTCTGGTTGTAAATATATCGGGAAATGAAAATGATAGTAAAACCAGTATTTACTTAGCACACTAGAGTTAAAAACATGGGAAATATTGATAATTTAAAAATAAAGTTTTCTTAGCTTGTAAAAGCAACTTGTCCAGAGTTGTTGGAACAGAGCTTGCTTTCTGCTGTTGGGCTTTCGATATGGAGGGACTTGGTGCTTTTCTACCCCTAAATTGTCGTACTCCTAAATTTCAATCAGCTGCTAATATTTTAGCCTTTGCACTCTCGACATTGTGAAATATCGCCTGGAACTCCTTCGTCCTTTTGGTCAAAGCTGCTCTTCCCAGTCAAGCCAAAGCGCGGCCTTCTCCAAGACTCTCTGGCTGCACAGGTAGAAGCGTGGAAGGTGGCGCTCCCATGGTCACTGACACTGGGCTTGAATTTCACCTCCACCGTCACCACTTCGATTTCTTTAGTGTCTTGTCTTTTCTTCCTTCCTTTCTTTCCTCCTCCCTGCCTCCCCTCCTCCTTCTCCTTCTGGCCAATTCCCTCTTTCAATTATACAATTTTGTAAAATGTCACATGGGTTTATCATGAGGAGACAAGGGGGCAGCACAACATACTTCCTGTCTGTGTGTGAACTGAACAACAGATGGGCAGCGACAAGTCACCCATCAATAGGCTTTGAAAGAAGTGACCCAACTGACCATAACGATGATGTGCATCTCATTTACACAGTGGTCTGTGGGCTGAGAGCCCACAGCAGAGCTTGCATTTTGTGCAATTACTTGCATTTAATGCACCATGATAATTGCAATCTAAACTCTGTCAAGGGTGGCTGGTGTTATTTAACTAAGCCATGGTACCTGAAATCCATGCATATTAGGGCCATGCAAATCAAGGGCCACCTGTACACACAAGGCAGGCAGATTAGTATAACAGACCCTCATGCGCCCAATACCCAGCTTCAAGCTTTACCAACCCCTGGACAGTCTTGTTTCTGCCATACCTCCACCCACTCTCACCTTCTCATATTATTTTGAATCTCATCATTTCATGCATAAATAGCTTTATTCTTGATTCAAAAATATGGGTTTGAACCCAACTGTGTTAAATTCCAGAGTCTCAACTCATAACATCACACTCTTTAGCTTTATGAGGGAAGTTGTAGACAACGCACAACACATTGACAGGTCTTTGCCCCGTTCATCCTGACAACCACCTTGTAAAGTATTATAGAAGTCATCTTGTTTAGATGAGGAAACTGAGGCACAGAGGGGCTAAGCAGCTTGTCCATGACCACACAGTGAGTGAGGAGCTAAGTCAGTCTTTAGTCAGATCTCTGGGCCCCACATGTCTTTCTGTGCATCACAGCTGCATAGAGGGTCCTTCACCATCACAGACTTTCTCCTGTGCCAGCCTCCTGCACCAATCAGAACACTGGGGTCCCTGCATCCTTTGCTTCACCTCCAGCCTTACAAGAATATGCTTTTAATGGAAAAACTAAAAAAGGACTCTGTGACAGTCAAACTTAACTGTCCACTTGATTGGCATGGGAGCTGCCCAGGAGATCACTAAAGTGCACTCGTAGGTGTGTTTGAATGGGTCGTGGAGATGCAACCTTGGAGTCTATATCTGGTCCCTGATACCTTCCTCTCTGGGGCTGTTCCCCTGCTCTGCTTCCCTGCTGCCATGGACTAAGCAGCTTTGCTCTGCCACATCCTTCTGCTATGGTGTTTTTGCATTGGAACCAGGAAATCATGGACTGTGTCTTCTGAAGCTGTGAGCCAAAAACAAATCTCTCCTCCTCTAAATTTTGAGTGTCAGATAGACTGTCCAAGCAGTGGAAAAGCTGACTAATACAGACCCAGCACCAATCCTTGCCTGTTGATGCCTTCTCCTCATCCTGAGAGATGTGGATCCTACTGGCAGTGGATCCCTTAGCCACTTGGAGCACACTGAGAAGAGTGTGTAAAAGCACCCTGGTCTATCAGCAACTCCCTCCCCAGAAGGTGTCCTCTCCACCACTGACTCAAAGAACAGCTCCCGGAGCAAGCTGCTGGATTGAAACCCACTGGGCTGAGCACATCTAGGACTAGGTCAAATGTGCTTAAAGCCCCAGGCTCCAGACCACGGCTTCCTGGGGCCGGACCTCTTGCCTGGGAAGGAATGTTGCCTGGAGGGATGTCATGTTGTGACATCAAGGGAGGAGAGCAAGTGGAGGGATGGGAGGTGGTGAGGAGATCCTGTCTGCCATTCTGTGGGCATCTCTCTGAACGTTGCCACTGATTCTACTGCAATGTGCTGTCCCCCAGCCCTGAGCACCAAGAGAACAGGCCTCAGTGGTCTCTCTCTTCTCTTCTACTACAGCTTTCTGATCTCCCTCTGAATCTTCCTTCCGTTCTTGAAGGAAAACACATTTTCTCTTTCGATCTTGGAGAGAGTCAAGGGAGGGAGGGTCCTATCAGTCCTATCCGGAAACTTTGGCTGGGGTTTCCCAACAACATCCCAAGTGGCTTTGGGTGTGGCTGGGACACCTAAGGAAAGAGGCATATTAGAACACTAGAACAGAGGGATTGGAAGCTGTCCAAAGAAGGAAGAAATGAGTGACCCAGTTTACTGTTGATCTAGGTCCAAGGCCCTACAGCCTTAAAAGGGCATCCTATCAACTGAAAAGAACAGGCATGGGGTGCCAATGTAGCTCAGTGGTTGAGTGCCATGACAAAGAGATGGTTTCAATCAGCAGTGCAAAAGAAAAAAGAAAAGGATAGTCACTATTTTGTCTGCCCAGATCCTCAAATCTATTTTTGATAACCGCATTGACATACACACTTTCCTCTGGGAGATTTCCTCTACCACTCTAAATGGTTCTGGTGGAACCACGAACACCCAAGCCCTCTTGCCATCCCACAGAGCCAGAGCTGACCAATCAGAGCCTTCCCTGGGCTGTATGTATGGAGGCTGTTGCTAAGCAGAAATTAATGAAAACTAAAACTATTACCTGCAACCATGGCTACCTCCCCATTGGAAGGAAGCTCATTGCAGTAGAAGAAAATGAGAGAAAGAAGCAATGTTGACTCTGCATGTGGTGTGTGCGTGGCGGGGGGGGGAGGGGGAGAGAGACGATGAATCTATCTGTCTAGACCTAACAACTGTATCTCTGGATTAAATCATAATATAAACTAGCAATACTTCTGTGAACCAATTTGTGTGTGTGTGCGTGCACATGCATGTGTAAGCACCCAAGGAAACCCCAAACAGTCAGCCTCCCTGAGTCATTTCAGGCTTTCTGGGCACTGGCCAGTTAGTGATGAGTGACCAGCAGCTTTCACAACCTGAACAGAAACTGATTGCTGCAAACTGGCCACTGTTTGCAGAGCTCCGTGTTGTTTGTGACGCTATTGCTCATATCAGCAGCTGCCCGGAAACCTTCGCCCTGGAGAGCCCCGCCTCACCCTCATTTCCAATCGCTGCTCTCCTGCTTGGCCCGTGGGCCTCCACTACTTCCTGCTACAGCCACAGTGTGCCAGCAGCTGAGTGGGAGCTGGAAAGGAGCATGGATATTTCTTTCCCAGGGATCCATCAAGAGACGTGGATTTTCACATGCACACATGCCATTGGCAAGGTATCTGCAGGAGTGTGCAGCACATTCAGGTGTTTAACCCTGGAGTCTAAAAACAGGGTTTTCAACCTTTTCCTTTTGTAAACCATGTTAGGCTGAGCAAAATAACCCACAGTCAACCTAACTCTGTGTCCAATCTACTTTCATATCCAAGTGGAAAAATAATTACAGTTACTGTTGAGACCCTTGTAGAATATGTTTGGGGAGATTACGTGTACATGTGCTTTAGCAATCAAGACATAGATGATTCATAGTGAAACTGCAATGCATAGTTGTCTTGAGGTATAATTACTGGAAAGTTAGAGGCCAGAAGTACTGTTGAAGGCAGTGTGTATCATTAGTCGCTCTGAGGTTCAAGGCCTAACGACTGTCATAAGGATGGAACTAATAGTAAATTACAATCAAAACCAAGAATGGCAGCAGTTGGAGTCCTGACGGTGGCCCGATGACGAGGTGGCTGTCCGGGCTGTGTGGGGACAGGCGAGGTTCCACTGGTGCTCTGTCTGGCCACATTTTCCCCAGAAGCCAAACTTCCTGGTGGAATGCTAAAGCAGAATCCTCCACACTTGTTAGCTTGTGGATTTTCATGAATCCCAAATTGGACTAACCTGTAATAATTCACTTAGCGAACTGTGAGTAGTAGGTGTTAGCTGTCCATAAAAATGAAGGTGTCTGGATCTGTGAATAGTTTATCCCGAAAGACTAAAGGGAAAGCTTGCTTTTTGGGGGGTCTGTTTCCAGGTCAGACAGGTATTGCCTAGAATTTAAGAATCCCTGAATACAGCTAACTACTATTCTGCAGGGTTTTAGCACCAAAATACAAGACCTGAGAACTGGAGATGGTTATTCCAGCCCTCTGGCTTTCTACGAGAACAGTTACACCAGGACCTCAGGCAAAAGCTAAGCATTCCACTGACCCCCTAGTTAGGTTAGTGACCCCTAGTTAGGTTAGGGACCCCCCTAGTTAGGTTAGTGACCCCTAGTTAGGTTAGGGACCCCCTTAGTTAGGTTAGGGACCCTCTAGTTAGGTTAGTGACCCCTAGTTAGGTTAGGGACCCCCTAGTTAGGTTAGGGACCCCTCCTAGTTAGGTTAGTGACTCCCCTAGTTAGGTTAGTGACCCCCCTAGTTAGGTTAGGGACCCTCAGTTAGGTTAGAGACCCCCCTAGTTAGGTTAGTGACCCCCTTGTTAGATTAGGGACCCCCCTAGTTAGGTTAGGGACCCCCTCGTTAGGTTAGTGACCCCCTAGTTAGGTTAGTGACCCCCTAGTTAGGTTAGTGCACAGGTTAATGCATTTCAGAAGTTTTTCACACTTGCTAATTTCAAAAAAGTAACCTCAGAGCAAAGAAGACAGGCTTTGGCAATGCAAGAGTTATATTTCATTTGTGGCTTAAAATTAGTTGAAAGCAAGACTCGGGAGCAGTCTGCTAGAAGACCTAGCAGTACCGATCTCCAAAGGGCACAATGCCTGAGTATTCCTATATTAGAAAAGAGCGCGTTCCAAATTCGGAACACTTCATACCTCTCAAACACATCTGCATGTGTGACTGCAATCCTGGGGAGTAGGTGTCATTTTTTAGGTGACCTGAGGTAATTGACAACTCTCTGACCTCCTTTTTCTTCTTTCCTCATCCCTTCCTTCCTTCTCCTTGGTTCCATATTCCTCCTCATTTTTTCCTTTCTTGCTTCTTTTTGTTTGGTTTCTTGGCCCCTGCTTTAATAGCTTGCTCGACCTTTGCTCATCCTTATACCCATAGGAATTTCCAGGGTTACTTAGACTTCAAGAGGTGGCTGATCCTGGAGTCAAAGTCTAATTCAACCTAGATTTGTTGAGTCCTTTAAAAAAAAAAAATCAAAGTGGCCAGGTGTGGTGGCACACACCTGTCTGTAATCCCAGCACCACCCAGGAGGCTGAGGCAGCAGGATTGCTGCAAGTTCAAGGCCAGCCTGGGTTACATAGAGAGACCCTGTCTCATAAAAACAAAAAAACAAAGAAACCCAAGTAGTATGGGGTGGAGCCCAAATATAATAGAGTGATTCAGGGTGAGAATTCTCTACCCCAGGAAGAAAGATGTCGTTTGCATTTTAAAAAGTACGAGAGAGACAAATCTGTAAAGGTTATGGTACTCTGAGGGAGGAGGCAAGAATTTCTGGTTGGTGTTTTTTGGGAGGGTTTCTTTTTCTTTTTTTGGTGGTACTGGGGATTGAATCCAGGGCCTTACACATACTATCCAAGTGCTCTACCATTGAGCTATATCTCCAGCTCTTTTTTTTTTTTTTAATTTGAGACAAGGGCTCGTTAAATTCCCAGGTTGGCCTCAAATTTATGATCCTCCTGCCTCAGCCTCCTTAGTAGCTAGGACAGCTGTGAACCACCAAGCCTGGCCTCTCATTCAAACATTTTTTGAGCCAGACACTGCTAAATTCTGGGTATACAAAAGTACATGTTAACAGCCAGTCCAACTAAGAACTTAACCTCCTGGATTTGTACAATCTCTAATCCAGTCCAAACGAGAGTTCTCTGGCATCCTCCAACAGGGTGGGGAGTGGTTAGGAAGGGCAGCTACAACTCCAGGATAGCAAGGCTGATCAGGCAGAACAGAAGGCTTGTAAAGGGGGTAAAATACCAGTGCACTGGCAGAATCTGAGACCAAAGCATCACAACCTCTTGCTAGAAAAGTTGACTGGGACTCATTAGAACAGAAATAAGGCCCCAATTAGGCTACATGCACTGTCACTAATAATCACATAGCTAAAACTGTCATTGAGCTAAACAAGGGTAGACTACTTAAACAAATCTTTCAAGAACACCCGCAGAGTTGCTGGGATGGGTTGTTGATACGCTTTACCATCAGTGAAAATGTTGCCAGGATGCCTGAGACAAAACAGATTTACATGACGCCTTTTCCCAGCTCCTAACTCTGCCTATCTGAAGCAGAAAGATTAAAGTGAGCTTGGGCCACAGTTTCTGATTTTAAAAATAAACAGTCTCCAAGTTTTGAAAAGTGTTTTTCTCCCAGAAACACTCTATAGAAGGAATTGCCCAGACTCAATGTATCTTGAAATCTTGTTATACTCTGGTAAATAGTTTCCAAACCAGAGACAAAAAGATAGTCGGTGTCCACGTTAGATGTAAAAGGAGCACGTCCTTCAGAAGGAGAATGAAATCCCTTGCCCAGTCTTTGTCCGGGTGATCGTCTGTTTTCCATTCTGTAGGAACCGATCTGGGGTTCTGCGTGGGCAGCACTGTGCTGGGAGAAGACAGGTAACAAGGAGCGCGATGGCCAGTGCTTTGTCGGCCTGCAGTCCGGTGGGCGCGTTGGTGGATGGGGCCCCTGGGCCTGAGGTCAGCTGGGAGCGAGAAGCTTTGGGGGAGTGTTCTCAAGGACGCCCGCATGGGACCGAGGGAAGCTGGACTGGGCAGAGCACAGGCTGACACCACGGAGGCCTCCGCCGATCTCTGCAGCTGAGATGGCCTTTTGGAGGTGCCCCAAAGGGCGGTGGGGAGATGTGCTCTTGTAGCCATTACTGAATGCGGCGGGGTGTGGGCGCCCATGGCCCCAGCCCCACTTCTTGGGCTCAGCTCCCTAGCTGTGAGCTCACTGCTCCCCCACCGTCCACCCTGCCTTGTACTGGCTCCCCATTGGGCTCTCCGTGCCTCTAAAGAGATGGGCAGGACGCCAATGCACTAATTTTTTCCAGACAACTGGCATTTCATTAGAGGAGCCTGTCTCTGCTGCTGAAAGGCAAAGTTACCCCCTAGAGGAAGAAGCAAGTGAGGGGCAGCTTTCTGGAGGACACTGTCGGTGGCTGCACCATGTCTCACAATATGGTGCCTTCCACGAGGAGTATCCCTGCAGCTAAGAATCCAGAGTAAATGCCCACGTGCTTCTGTCCCTAGGAACGCTCCACTCCCCTCTGTCTTCTGTGATGGGATCAGCCCTGGCCTGGTCTGCCCCTGAGGCCTCCCCTAGAGAAGCCCTCCCTGCCAGCCTCTGCTCTCACCCTGCAAACCCTGCACGAACCCAGGAGAGATGCTTCAAGCCCTTCCCTAGTGAGCTCGGCGGCCCTCTCACCCTCGCCCACGTTTCACCTCTTGGCTGAGTCGCCTCCCATCCCAGAGTGGTTGTCAGGCTGAACCATTTCTTGGAGTCCTTCTGGGCTGGGAAGGAACACGCAGACCTGGCCCTGTGGCTGATCAGTAGTTTTCAGATTTGGCTTTAGTGGTTGGTTCCAAACACCAGCTGATAGGAAAAGCCCCAGGGGCGTTCTTCACGTGCCCGAGGAGTTCTCCTCTCTCCTCGATCCGCCCTTCCAGTAATCCTTATTTGTGTTGAGTTCCCTGCCAACTATCCTCCCGGCGTGGGCTGCCTCATTTTCCGGTCTAACACTGGGCCAGACCATGTGAAGGCCAAGCGTTGGGTCTCCTCCGTCTTGTGCTTCCTCGCTTGCCCTTCCCACGTCCAAGTTCAGGCTCTCATGGCCTCTCGGCAGACAATGGCCAGGGCATCCCTACTGTCCTGTAGGTCCTGCCGGGCACACTGCTGCTGGCTCGCTCGTCCTGTTATGTCCCTCAACAACGTTCAGGAGCTCTTCACCTTCTCTCCTGTATTAAGGATGCATTCGGCTCGCCATATCCCAGCTTTAGTCCTACCACTTGGCTTGCTGAATGTGGTTATCCAGCCAAATTACACCCGTAGGTGGGTTTTCCAACATCTTCTGATATTTTTCTACCTCTGTGTTGGTCTATCACTAGCAATGTCTTCCTTACACTACTTCCATTTCTTTCTCTTTCACATTTCTTCTCACTTTAGCTTCAAGCCATATATAAATAATTCTGACCCATTTTGGCAAATCAAATGCAATAATATATAAAAGGATGATACTGAGTTTATTCCAGGAATGTGGAGTTGGTTCATGTTTTTTTATTTACTCATGGTGCTGGGAATTGAACCCCAGGCCTTGCCCATACTAGCAAGTACCCCACGACTGAGCTACAGTCCCGGCCTTAAATTTGCTTTGGCATTTGAAAATCAATATAATTCATTGTGTTTGTTTATTATTGTTGGGTATAACAATTATCACAAATTTAGCAGTTCAAAACCCACACACATTTATTATCTCACAGATTCAGTGGGAAACCTAAGTGTAACCCAGCTAGATTCTCTGCCCGATCTCACTAGGCTGAAATCAAGGACCTGGCTGTACCTGTGCTTCTCAGCTGGGGCTCACGGGTCTCTGCCAGACTTAGAATTTCCCCAGCCCTTTAGTGGCCATCTTTCCACAGCACGCATCTTTGTCGTGTCTCTACTATATTCCCTGCCCTGAAAGTGGAAGCTGTGTCCTCCTTGTTCTCATTTCGTGGAATGGAACCAAGAAGTCCCACTGTGCAGGCGCTTTTTTCTAAAGGAGCATTTTATAACAGTGAATAGAGAGAGAGTCATCTTAGGTTGTACATTCTACCATTTTCCACAGCTCTTGTCTGCATTCTTCCATTTGGCAGCGCCTTCCCCAGTCTGCTACTCAGCACTTCTGACAGCTGCTTGGCATGACTTTCAATTACAGATACTCATCTGCGAAAGGTACATTACCACATAGCCCATTACTGCACTGGGGCCGGTGATGAAACCAACAATTATTACTTATTTACAGTCTACTGGATGGAAGTATTTTTAGAACTCTTACCTGACCATGGGTCAACCATTTCTGGATAAAATTTTTGTTTTAAAGAAATTGCATCCAGCAATGTGAACTACACAGAGGCTTATCTGAGAAACTGCAGCAAATACCCACGCCCCCTCTAGGCACTCGTCCTTTGCACACAGTTCAGGATGAATCTGCACATCGCCTCCGTCTCAGCAGTCCTTACTTTAGGACCTTTTCTCTTTTTCCTTTCCAAGTATTGGGTGTAGGCTGAGCATGACACTGTGACAGCAGGCAGGGGCCCCCCCACCCACAGAGCGCCAGCCGATGGAGTGATCCTGCCAAGCAGGTTAGATGCACAATACTAATGATGGATCAGCCTTTGGCACCCAAATGTCTGGCTCCCAACATCCTGGCACTGGTAGGTAGGTTGGAGGTGAGCAGGGAACAGGGCAAGAGGGACTTGAATCCTTGGGACTGAAGCCTGGGACACATTTGTTAGTATTTTGTATTTTAGTTTACTCATCTATAAAATGGAAACAATAGTAGTAATGTTTCATAACGGTATCAAGTTAATTCATTTAAAACAGTGGCTGGCACATAGGAAGTACTCAGTAGTAAAGATGAACTATTGTTATTATTATCTGCAGAATTGTTAAGCTGAGTGGTCTGCCTGGTTAATCAGGAAGATTCTGAAAAATGCAGGTGCTCTGAGCCCCTCCTAGAACTGGGATTCTCAGCTGGGGCACTACTGACAGTTTTTGCTTTTTTTTTTGGTGCTGGGATTGAACTCAGGGCCTTGTGCTTGCAAGGCAAGCACTCTAACCACTGAGCTAAATCCTCAGCACTGCTGATATTTTGAGCCAGCACATTCTTTGTTGTGAGGTGCTTTCTAAGACGTTTAGCAGCATCCACGGCCTATACCTGTTCAATGCCAATCTTCTCCATCCTCTAAATAGAGACAACCAAAAAAATGTTCCCAGACATTGCTAAGTGTCTGTCCCTTGGGGAGAAAAATTGGCCCTGTTTGAGATCCACCACCCCAGATCAGTTCAACCATCATCTCGGAGGGTGGGGAGGCCAGGCATGGGCTCCCAAAGGTGCAGCCAAGTTTTGTGAGGCTTGAGGCTTCTACGATTTGGGAGGCCCTTTTTCAAGAAAAAGAATACAAATTACAAGCATAACATGTAAGTACAGAAGTGAATATTCATTCAGAATGAGTAAAGAAATGACCACAAATTACTAAAGCTTCAGAGGTGCGTATCTCTTCCTTTCAAGATGACTGCAGGCAATTTACCAACAGAAATTCTTCTCGATCACAACCTGGGTTTCTCTCCCCACCCAGAAGGCATGACACGTCTCACACTCACGGGGACCAGAGTGAGCGGCCCTGCAGTTAGGTGTCCCGAGCCAGCTCCATGGTGCATCCTCCCGCCGTGGTGCACCAGCTCTGGAAGCAGGCCCAGCCCAGAAAGCACAAGGCCCGGGAGGCACAGCCACCTTAACCACAGTTTCTGAAAACCTGGCACTGGGAGGTAGGTTGGAGGTGAGCAGGGAACAGAGCGAGAGGGACTCGAGATTGCAGCCAAAACCCATCTGGACAACTGTGACTCTGGACCGGAAACAAGCCTCGTCAGCAATTGTGCTGGGCTTTGGTGTTCAGCCGCAGCAGTGGGATGCTGGGCAGGATTTAGGATACCGACTGGTGGAGGCCAGGCACCGAAGAGAGGGCAGCACAGTCACCCTCCATATTTCTCAGGAGCACCGAGTCCCACGTTAGCCAGGGAACCGAAGGAGCCGGCAGTGAATGGGCAGGTTACGCAGCACCGAGCAGCCACCGCTAGGGAGCTAGGAGCCAGGACTTAGAGAGTTGACTGACTTCTCAGCCCCATGAGATGACATCAGGGGAAGTGACTACACCTGCAGACTAATGGGCTCCCTGCCTTGTAGGTCGGGCTCAGGAACTGGGTGTGAGGAGTGGTGGCTGGGACAGGGGTGCGGGGTCAGCCAGGAAGCCCGCTGGGAACTGGGAGGAAGACAAAATGAGGAGGGCTTGGCACACAGCAACGCCACTCCTCAGAGGCCCTCCTGACCCTGAGGGTGGGACTGAGCGGGGCAGACCCGCACGCTCCTCACAGCCTCAGCGGGGTTTCCCAGGGAAGCATGCGGAAGCTGCCAAGATACTGAAACTAGAGGTTTTCTAGACACAGGAAACCAAGAGATGGACCCTGCAGCCACCTCCCACAATCCCATAATCAAGTGGGCCAGATACTCATCTTGTCAGAACTGGAAAGAGGACTATTTGACCACGAACTTTGTTCCTTAAGATTAAACAGGTATATTGAAGACCACATGGGTATTTCCAGTAATCATCGTCTTTACCACACTTCATAAAGAGTGCCTGTATCATCGGCATGAGGACTGCTCTTTCAGCAACCCAGCACGTACTACTCCTTCCTCCTAACAAGAACAGACTCCTTTTTGCGCAGAATCCCCCAGGGTAGTTTTGGATGAGGCCTGCAGTAACTGATTACAACGTAGGCACTAGAGCCGGGCACTGGGCAGAGGAGGAGTTTTCCTGCCCGTTCCCTTGGGTACCTGAGCTCAGGCCCTCACCCTCCCTGGGATCTGGCTCTCCAGATCCTGCTTTGGCCGTGTGAGCGCTCATCTTCATGTTGTGCATGTGCACGGCTGATACCCAGGCCAGCAAGTCCAGCCAATGAACCAACGGAATCCCTGTCCTGGCTTCACGAGTCCCAACATGGGTATGTGAGTCACTCAAACTAACCTAGAAAAATTAATTTTAACCAGTGATGTCATCCTTTTGCCATTCTTTTACCAAATATTTAATCAAAATTTCTAAAAGGGCATGAGTCCATCCTCTCCCTTTCCCTGCCCACCCACCGGTCATCCTGAAAGCAAAGTTAGAAGAAAAGCAACAGGTATGGGAAAAGCAACTTCAAACCATCTCTTAAGCAATCAGGACAAATTGCATAATGTTAGAAGCACTTTTTTCCTCCAAAATAACCGAAGTCTCCCCTGTCATAGTCCATAATTCTAGGAACCCTATTTCCTATAGGGGGTTGTTGTCTTATGTTTTGGGTTTTCAGATCTGCTATTAGCTGAGCACAATGTTCAGGTCTTATTTTTTTTTTTTAAATATAGTAATTCTCTGACGTTGGTCCCTCTTAAGATCTCTGAAGTGGCTGTTTTCCAATTGTGCTGATCCCAATCTTCCAAAACCATCTTTCCGTCTGGCTTGGACATCTGCACTCGTCCACTTGTCCACACCACCCATCCTCACAAGAGGAAGAGCAGGAAGCACGAAAGATGTTTTGCTTTTGAGGGAATTCAATACCAGCTTTTTATACTTTTGAATGTAACTCTTCATCAATATATTATTAATATTTAATAAGGTAAGATCCTATAAATATCTATAATTGCTACCTCACAGGGCTACAGTGAGGAATAAAAATAATATACATAAAGTGCCTGACACATCAGTGTTATTTATGAAATAGTAATTATTATTGATACTCTGAGTTTGCGCCAGCTCTGGATCAGACTGACTTGAGTTTTTAAGTCCTGGCCCTGGAGATGGAACACTGAGAAAGTCAGGTGAAAGTCACAAATCCTCGGTCTCCTCCTCTGTAAGTGGCAGGAAATAGTTCCTACTTCCCACTATTGTTGTGAAGGTCAACTTCGAAGGTGCTAAGAGAAGGCATTTAGCACTGTACCTGTCGCAGGTGAATGATGAATAAACATTTGTTGTTGTAGTAATTGTTATGGAGCTCTTGTCATTCCGCTTTTGTTTGACTTGTCCCTAAAGTCATCACACCTGCTATCTCGTTAATGATACCACATGCCTTTTTTTCCCTTTTGAAATAGGAAATCTGTACACTTTTGAAATTCTGAAATCTACTTCAAAGAGTTCCTCTGGATATTTCCCTTCTGCTCCTGAGTTTGTTTTGATTACTTTGAATTTTCTTTCACTTCTCTAGGTCCTCTCTCTTTGCCATTATTATCTTAATTTAGGACCCTCTTGTGCCCAGCCCATCATACAGACCCAGCACGTTCCGTGACTTGGAAACTCTGCTCAATAATAGTTTGGTCCTTGATTACACTCGTGATGCTTGATTCACGCCCACGGTTGTCTTCTCCAGCCGGCCCTTGCCTGTCCCTTGGCCCCATTGTACGAGAATGCACCATTACTCGGCACTGTCTCGGCAGGACCCTTCCCTGGGTGTCTGGGTGGCCGCCTCTCACTTGTGGTTGTCCTCCTGCCCTATCTCTGTTTGTTGCCAAGAGTCCTTAAAGCCAGACTTCTTTCTGCTTGTTGTCCTTTTCTTTATAGTCTCCTCTTTCCTGAGGCTGTAATAATGTGGTTTAAACATCTGTATGACTTATTAAGCCTTATTATATTCTAAAATAAGGAATATGCTAGCAGAAAGATTTAAGTATACTGTATTATATGTAATGGTTATGGTCTTCTTACCAGCTATAGATTTTTTGCAAATAAATTTTTACTTTAAATAGACCAGGAGTGTTAACTATTTCCCATAAATAGTTATGGGACAGTAGATTACTCACGAATTTATGTTTGCACCCAAAAATGGGGCAATGCTGATATTGTGTCAGATCCTTAACTCGTTTGGTTCTGTCTCCGGGAAGGGTCTGTGAATATCACAGCTATTAGACTTATTTAAAAACAGAAGGAGACCCAACAACATCCACCTCATTTGATCTCCTGGCCATAATTTAAAAAATCACAACATGGGGGTCAGGGATGCAGCTCAGTGGTTGAGTGCATGGTTAGCATATGTGAGGCTGGGGCTTCCCTCCCCAGCACCAACTCCCCAACATAAATAAAATGACACTACATGAAAAATAGTCTTCTGGGCAACCCAGGGAATTAAGCATGTTCATTTATCTCTTTTTCCTTCCAAAATCTCACTAAAATGTGTGTGTGAGAGACAGACATGCAGAGAGACAAAGAGACCAAGAGACTATAAGGATATATATCCACAAGGAAAAAGAGATCAGGGGAGGCAAGCACAGCATAGGAGAGGTGTCGACAATATTTAGAGAATGGAAAGTGGGTAGGAAATGATAACTGGCTTAGCAGAGAGGAGAAAGCAGAAGTGCCAATGTCCTGTGGGACACAACAAGAAGCAAGCTGACGGCCCTGCACAGAGCTCCAGAAGGAATGGGAGTCCCGAGTGAGGTGGACCATAAGCTGAAGAACCGAGTGAAAGTTTGTACAGAGAAGAGTCAGAGACGGCCTCTTCCCCCACTGGGCAGAAAGGGACCCTCCTCTTCCCAGCCAGAGACTGGATAGAGGTTTGCTCCCTGCAGAGGCGGAACCCCAGAGGTCTTGAACTCCAGGATCCTCCATGTGACTGAGATCAGGGAGGAATGAGTGAAAGTCTGCACAGGGAAGCTGCTCAGCTCCCAGAATGCCCGCAGCCCTTCTTATGTTCCACCAGGAAGGAGATTATCCTAGGAAACCCCCTCCGGATAATGACTGTACCCGCAAAACCCACAAGTCCTGATATTTGAGTGCTCCACCTAACCCCTAAAAAAACCCCAGCTGAACCTTTGCCCAGTGATCCTACAAACAAACCAGCCATCAGTAATTCCCTGCGTTCACTCATGGCTTAGAACTTAGTCAGCAGTGCAGCGCCTCCTCATTCTTATACAGGCACGGATGGCCCGGGATCTCAAAGGAAAGAATTATGGAGCTTTTATAGTGAAAAACAGATATTGAAAAATATAAAAGAGGAACTTGGAGGAAAGAAAACAATCCAGGAAGCATGAAGAAAAGAAAAAAGGGATCTATTTCTTGGAAAAGAAGATATCCCTGAAATAAGGAGAACAAATATTCTTGGCAATAAAAATAAGCAGGTTTTGAAAACCCAATAAACATAAAGTCAAGGAAATTGAAGAGATGAAATAAGAAAAGTTGAGGCTAAAGAGATGCCAACAACAGGATTTCCAAAAAGAGGAAGAAAGAGAAAGTTGAGGAAGATGCATGTATACGTATATGTGTGTGTGTTAAAATGAAACACAAGAAAACCAACATACATCAGAATTAGAAAACTTCAAAAGTTAAGTGACAGAATATAGGAACAAGATACAAAGAACAGGCAAAAAACTTAAATAAAAAATAAATGAAGGAAGAATATTAAAGAATTTAATGGAAAGTAACAAATAATTTAAGATAGGTAAAGAACAACCAACGTATGGATAATAGGGTTCCCTGAAAGAGAAAACCAAAGCAAAAGAATGGAGAAAAAAACCCTGTAATTCAAGAACACTCTTCTGGAATTTTTAAAATGAAAGAACACATTAAAAGAACACACTAAATACCTGAGAGCCCCACCCAACAATGAATAACAACAAGACATATCTGAACTTGAACAAAGAAAGGACAAGCAATTTATGAGGGAAAGAATATAGATTGTCATCAGATTTCTTGGCAGCAATAATTCATGCCCAAAGAAAACAGAGTAACATGTCTAAGATACTAAAACAATGAAAATACAACTCTAAGGTTTTGAATAGGGGTATTAGCAGAAACTCATGAGGCACAGAAGCCTAAGGAAAAAGAAAAAGAATAATCCAGTAATACCAAGCTAGTATCCGGAATATACTCTTAAAATACCATTTCCCATTAAAAGAAACTGGGCTTTTGGAGGAAATGGCTGACTGCATGTCTAGGGTAGGAGGTTTCCAAAATGAGCCTGGACTAGACCAGACAGCAAGGAAGCTATTAAAGATCACTGGAGTCGTGTCAAAATTTCTTGGAAGCTAACCGCAAGAGGCTCTCTCTCACTGACTAAAGATGGGCTAACTTGCCAGGTATGGTGGCAAACACCTGTAATCCCAGCACCTGGGAGGCTGAGGCAGGAGGATGGCCATGAATTCGAGGCTAACCTGGACTACCTAGTGAGACTCTGTCTAAAAAAGGGAGGGGGGTGCTGACTGGAGTTTCTTAAAGGACAGTGTGGAAATTTCTGATTTTCAGCCGAGGATGTAAGGCACGTAGAAGTCACCGCTCTCTCCTACCAAAAGTACAAAGCCGGGCAAGTTGAAAAATAAACACCTCTTCTTAAATCCATCAGAGAAGTGAAATCGCAGAGTGAACTGGTGTCCCCAAAATTGAAGAGACCGACGGGAAAAGACAGAATCATGATTTGCCAGGCCGGACCAGAGAATCAAGAGCAGAAACCACTGTGGTTACCGGTGCCCAGGTAGGAAAGGCTGATCTATAGCTGACGAGTCACTGGAGGCTCATTGTGGGCCAGACCAAGAGATGAAGACTCCAAGGGAACCCGTCATGGCGTCGGGGTGGGGACAAGTATTAAGAGATTGGCCTCCCGGAGCTCTGCTGCATTCTCACAGTGAGCATCTGAGAAAACTCCCTCCTGTTTCTGGCTGGGAGAGGGAAGAAAGAACCATTATAAAATATGCAGAACACTCTGTTCTTAGTCAGTTCTGCCTTCAGGAGAAACTGCTTTAGCCAACCAACCTGAAGGAAGGAAAACAGCCAGCTCCAGCCCCCAGCTTCCTGTGTCGGAGAGGAGACTAGCCAACTCCAGCCCCTCTAGTCGCCTTGTCCCACCCACCTCAGGTGACAGGAGCCAGACACACTGAACAGCACCGGGAAAGGGGACAGCCCAGGGATGCAGGCGCTCCAAAACACTGAGATCTCAGTACAGCACCAGGGGACACTTCGCCTCCTCCTATGGCTTCCTGCTAGATCATCAAAGGCCTATTCTACTCAGGACATTATGTTTGCCTTTCAAGAAAAAAAATTACAACGCATTCTAACAGGCAAAAAATAACAGTCCGAAGAGACTAAGCAGGTGTCAGAACAAAAATAGTCCTTTCTGGTTACCGTGAGGTAGTACATGTTGCACTACCTGCAGAAAAGCTGGCACTGAATAAATGCCACATTCTGTAAGCCTTAAATCATATTCTTAACGTTTGAACTGTTTGTTTTTTGAGGAGGATGAATGAATACTTGAATGAGTACTCGGAGAATTGTAGTAGGTTCAAGAAGGCAGCAGGCCAGAGACTGCATATGGAAAAATTATTAATAAGGTAAAACACCAAGTGTAGTTCATGGCTAAGCATAGTTTAGGGCTAGAACAAAAATAAGTACATTCTTTTAAACATCACTGAGGAGGACGCTGATACACAAGTGTAAAATGTGTGATGCAAGAAATTAAGTAGTCTCTACTGGCCTCAAAATATAGATGGAGATGTTTAGTTATGTTGCGGGATGTACTGGATGGGTTACCTGTATTAAATACAAAATAAAAGTCATAATCCAGAGTTACTAGGGCTGACGTGGGGTGAAGGTGGGGCATTGCACAAATTAAGAACGAAGGTGATTTGTGGCTTTGGTGGCACAGCAGCTGTGGCTAATAGGTGACTATCTCCTGAAATATCTAGGTAATGGTCAGATGAGGACCTTCACCAGCCATCAGCCGGTCAGACAATCCAGAACAACAGAAGTTTGTTTCCTTTTTTGACCACTCCAGATTCTGAGCCCTCTTAGAACAGAAAGTGACTAGCCAAATATTTCTCAAAGTAGTCAAGTATTTCTTAAAGTGTAGTTCGTCTCACCAATAAGATGATACTCTGAAAGGGACAGATCGTTATACAGGATTCCAGTCAAACATGCATAACCTAAATCTAATCACTGTGCAAGATCAACCAAAGCCACCGTAAGGGAGACTCTCTAAAAGAACTGGCTTGTATTCACTATAGGATGTCAGTGTCACAGAAAACAAAGATGGACAGAGGCACTGTTCCAGACCGAAGGGAGCAAAGGGTTGTTATTCTAAAGGGGATATGTGACCCTGGACAGCAACCTCCATCGAGGGGAGAAAAATTCACTACAAAAGGCATTATTGGGACAACTGATAAATGGGAACATACATTGTACATTAGATAAGACTATTTCATCAATACTAAATTTCCTGACTTTAATAGCTGAGTAGTGGTTATTTACAGGGAATATCCTTGTTTTCAGGAAGTACGCACTGAAGTTTTTAAGAGATATAGAAGCATGACATGCAATGTACTCAAATAAAAAGAGACAAATGAGAAAAAGATCAATAAAGCAAATGTAACAAACTATTAAAAACTAATAAATCTTGGTAAAACATATATATAAAACTTCTTTGTGCTTTTTGGGGGTGTGTGTGTGTGTGTGTGTGTGTTGCTAATGATTGAATTTAAGAAAAGAAGCAACAAGATATATCGTGTACAGGTACAAATCCCCTATGATGAATGGTATTACTATGTACATCTAAAATGTACCATTAAAATAAAATTAAAAAAAGAATTTAAGGTCCTATGCTATTTTTGCAACTTTTCTGTAAATTTGAAATTATATTAAAATTAAAAGTTAATATTGGGTTGGAGATTCAGCTCAGTAGTAGAGTGCGTGCCTAGCAAGCACAAGGCCCTGAGTTCGATCACCAGCACCCCTCAAAAAAGTTAATATTAAAAAGTGCCCCCGGATTACCTGAATCAGAATGCTGGAGTGCAGTATTTACTAAAAATGTTAGATTCATGGATGAAAAATTCTTGGAATAGAGCCTGAGAATTTTCATTTAAAAATTATTCTGGTGAATAATATGCATACTAGAGTTTGAAAACTACCATGGCAGTCTTCAAATAACCCTTTAATCTCATTTCATTGACTAATGCATTTTCCTAGCTTAACCAAGCAAATGCTTTGAAGTATATTAATGACCAGACTATTACAAAATCTATCACGTGTTTGTCATGTAGTACGCAATGTACATGTATATGTAAAATTCAGTAATAATTTTTATGAATTACTATAACAATACTCCTTGCAGATAAGGAAATGGCAGCATAGAAGAGCGATTACATGAACTGCCAAGGTCACATAGTTATTAAAGGATGGAGCCAGGATTTGACTCCGGGGACAATCTGCCTCTGGGACCACTCTCTGCACTCTGCTGTCGAATCTAGCTAGGAAACCACAGGTTAATATTATTTGCTTTGGCTACCATAAAACTGACATGCTGTTTATCGCTTATAAAAGCAGCCTTTAGCTACACATTTAGGAAGAGGCAGTGGTGCAGCTAAGGCAATGAGCGCTATCATGAAGGCACGGAATTGCCCCTGCTGACCTCCATCTGGTGGCAAAGCAGCGGCTCTGTGACTAAGGTGAGGCTGTGGCCTGTTTTCCTCCTGAGCTCTGCTAGGATTTTCCATCACAGATCTCTAGATTCTCTTCCGCCTGCAGGAACCAAGCACAGTGATGTCTGGCTGCACTGTCACCAAGAATAGACCTGCTCCTAGCATGGCAGGGTTTCCTCAAGAAGGTAAGTGTCGTATACTGTTAAACTAGAACAGAATTATCCGCGACAACACCAAGGAAATGTCTAGACCAAAACAGGAAGCGCCAGGCAATGTTCCCACCCAAGGAAACAGCTCAGCCAGCCCTGCCACCCTCTGAAGAGGAGACGGGAGATGGTCCACAGAAGACAAGCGCTCACGGGACCACAGACAATAACCCTGTGAGGCGAGTTAGGCAGGTGTCATCTCCCTGCTGACATGGACACAGCTGGGCTGGAAACCAGCTTTCCAACTGGAGGCCAAACTGCTGGCATGAAACCACACTGCTTCCTGAAGGGCAGAGATCTATGCTGGCACATTGTTGGAATCTTGGCCTCATGTATTTATGCAGATCAGTAAGTGCCAAACTTCAAGTAAAAAAAAAAAATCAAAATGTGTTTCAGCTGTATCCAAATGAAATGTAAAGAATTAGTAAAGATTTGTGTTGAGAGATTCATCTTCTGTGAGAGAGTGTGTGTGTGTGTGTGTGTGTGTGTGTGTGTGTGTGTGTGTTGCTGGGAATCAAACCCGGGGCCTCACCCATGCTAAACATGTACACTACTGACTTACAACCTCAGCTCTGAGATTTGTCTTTTCTAGTCAGGAAAATGAAAGGTCAGGGGAAAAAAATCACCATTTTCAAAAGAATGAAGAACCAGCCCAGATCAGTCCCACCACAGTGTGTTGTTATGGTCCTTAGGATGCTCAGGTTGAAGGTGACGTGCCTTTGGGTTTTGTTTTGTTTTCTCCACAGTGCAAAGCACTCAACCCAGGGCCTTGCGTGTGCTTGGTAAGTGCTCCACCACTGCTGTAACCAGACTCACCGTGACTTTACACAGACAAAATGCCAAGGAGTCCGCTGAATGAAAAACCATTAGAACTAATGTAGAAGTTCAGCAGAGTTGCAGGATACGATATTTATAGTATACAAAAATCAATTATAGTTCTACATACTCGCTATGAAACATTTTAAAATTGGGAAACCAATTCTATTTACAATAGTGTCAAGAAAAATAAAATTCTTCAGAATAAATTTAGTAAGAAGTGCAAAAATCTCTACTCTGAAAAACCATGAAAGTATTGTTGAAATTAAAGAAGACCTAAAGAAATGAAAGGACTTAATATTGCTAAGATGGCAGTATTCTCCAGGGCATTTACAGACACAATACAGTCCGTATCATAATTCTATCTGGTGTCTGCAGAAATCGATGAGTTGATCAGAAGATCCATTTGAAATTCACAGGGCTCAGAATAGCCAAAACAATCTTTAAAAAGTAAAGTTAGATAACTCACATATCCCAATTTCAAAACTTACTACAAAACAACAGTAATCAGGACAGTATTGTACCAGCATAAGGAGAGACATTGAGATCAATGGATAGAACTGAGAATCCAGAAACAAACCCTCACATTTATGGTCAGTTGACTTGGACAAGCATACTAAGAATGAAGAAATAATAGTATTTTTTTTTAATAACAAGTGGTTCTGGGCCTATTGGATAGGCATAAACAAAATAAAATTGAGCTCCTACCTCGTACCACATACAAAAATTAACTCAAAATGTAGGACTCAACTCTTAGAAGAAAACATTGGTGTAAATCTTTGTGATTTTGGATTAAGCAGTGGTTTCTAATATATGACACAAAAATATAAGCAACAAAAGAAAAAATATGTAAATTGAACATCATCAAAGTAAGTTTTTTTGCCTTACTATTAAGGAAGTGAAAGCTCGCAGATAGGAAAACATATTTGTAATATGTATCTGACAACTGGCATTTAGAATACATTTAAACTATTATAATTCAACCAAAAGACAACCTAACTAAAAACAGACAACACATCTGAATAGATATTCTCCCAAGAAACTATACAAGTAGCCAGTAGGCACACAAAAAGATATTCATCATTAACTATCAGAGAAAAGCAAATCAAAACCACAATGAACTTCTGCTTTGTACTCACTAGGATGGCTAAGATCAAAGAGAGGGAAAATAGAAAGTATTGACAAGAATGTGGAGAAGTCCAGACCTTCATATTTTGCTGATGGGAATTTCAAATGGTGTCACAGCTTTGTAAAATAGTCTGGCAGTTTCTCAGAAGGTTAAACATAGCATTACCACATGACCTAGCAACTTCACACCTACGTACACACTCAGGAGAAATGAAAATATAGGTCATATGAAAACTTGTGCATGAATGTTCACAGCAACATCATTCATAATGGCTAAAATGTAGAAATACCCCAAACATTCATCAGTTGATGACTTGGTAAGTAAAATGTGAACTATCCAAAGATTAGAATAGTAATCGGCAATAAAAAGAAGTTTTAATACATTCTACCACATGGGTGAACTTTGAAAGCCTACTGACCAAAACAAGCCAAACAAAAATCTATGAATTTTGTGTTCATTTATATGAAATGTCTAGAAAGGGCAAATCTATAGTCAGAAAATAGAACAGCAATTTCCTAGGGGTAGGGAATTCGAGGGAGACGGGGGATGACTGCTAATGGAGGCACGATTTCTTACTGGGTTGATGAAAATGTTCGAAACTGGTTTCAGTAACAGTTGCACAAGTCTGTTAATACACTAAAAACCCAACTCATTGTGCATTTTATTTACTTATTTACTTATTTATTTTTTGAGACAGGGTCTCACTGTGTAGTTCAGGCTGCCCTTGAACTCAATATGTAGCCCAGGCTGGCCTCAAACTTGTGGTGATCCTCCTGTCTCAGCCTCCCGAGTGCTGGGACTACAGGTGTGTGCCACCACACCCAATGCACTGTGCACTTTAAATGGGTGAATTATGTGGCGTGTGCCTTATTTCTCAAGAAAGCTGATATATACATAACTATATATATATATATATACACACACTATATATATATACACACACACACTATATACACACATTTCTTTATATCACCATCTATGTTTAGTTATATGTTTACATGACTGTATATACACACATATATAAAGAATATTCAGGTCTATGTCTTTTCCTCCTTCCCTCTCTGTTGGTCCATAAGTACTCTTGACTACTTTGAAACTTGATGGTTTTTAAATGGCAACATGAATTGAGAAATTCCTCCTAACTTTTTGCTTAATAAGTCTTGAGACTTCTCTAGTTGATTAAAAGCATACAAAGACAGCTACAGATAGCTTTCCACTTGGCGGAAGACAAGGACTTCTGATGAGACCAAGGGGACAGGATTTAGAATGACATTCGAAGACAGGTGCCAATAAAGCCATCCTAAGTTGACAATGTCACCTAAGTGAAAACTCCACATAATATGCCTGCCCTCCTGGACAGCACAGCTTTAGCTACACAGGACACTAGTGGCCACCAGCTGTTCCCCTGCGGCCTCGTGGCTGACACTCTGTACTGACGCCCGGCATCACAAGAGTGCACCCTACTGCGTATATATTGTTGGCCCAGGAAGAGACCCACACTCAAAACTGGAGTGTGGTTCCTGCTGACCGCAGAGCACATCACTTCTGTGCCACCACACTGTCAAAAAAACTGTGAGTGAAGCCATTGTGATATCTGTAAAGAAGACAAAATATTTGAGACAGAGCAAAGGGGACAGGGGACAGCTCAGGGAGCTACGATGGGATTTCTGGTGACCCAGAGGGCTGGAGGTCACAGGTGTTGCATTACCTTTCTGTATGGAGCTGTGTAATTTTTCTCACATAAACCCAACAGCCCCAAATTGGGTGTGGCAAAAAATGCATTCAAAGCCCAATTTAGTTTTTCTGGGCAGGGAGAACATAAAGACCAAGGGCAGGGCAGGTTTCAGGGAACAGAGGAAGTGACAAAGTGACAGTGAGAGAAGCCCAGAGGACAGAAGGGAGGAGGAGGAGAGGGAAGGTCTGAGGCAGCAGAGGCAAGGAGCCAGCCCTGGAAGAACAGGAGAATGCAATCAGACGGATGACAGAGCCCAAGATCCCATCACTGAAGAAGCTGTGGCTGCTGACAGGGTCCAAGACCACCCTGATAGTGGGGTGCTCCTGGATGGATGCCACATAATCTCCAAGTCCACTTCCTCGGAGCTTCTAGCTGTTGGGTCACCATTTAGCTTTTCTGACAGAATGAATTAGTCTCAGAGATAGACGCAGGATTTATTGTTTCCTTTAAAAGGTAGAGAAACATGTCTGCCCCTGCCCCATGTGCGTTTAACCACCAAATCACCTCAACCTACCCTCGTCATAATCGGGACATTTTCAGAATTATTTCCTTAACATTATATTTAGTATAAGCTGAATGAAATCAATTAATTCAAGTTAAAAATCACTAAGTGCTACAGGGTATCACTAGGGTCTTTCAGAATAAAACTTACATGTAAATTTTGATTCTGCAAGCTTTTTCATTGTTGTTGGGCTGACTCACAAGTCTAACCTCTTATTTCTAAAGCCATCAATTAGTTTGATGGTACAAAAAAAGGACTACGATTCAAAATTATACAGACTGTTTATGCCTACTAAAAAGGTGGAACAGCTTGCAAAAAGTGTTAAAATCATCACAAACCACAATGACAATCATAAGTAAACAATAATTTCCTGAACTACCTTTAGCACATGAGTTTCCAAGTCTGACAGAAGCAAGTGATTAGTCGAAAGTGCTGCCAAGAGCTCTTAATAAAACCTAGATAAGAAGTTGTGGAAACTATTGAGAGACTTTCTAATGGGAGGAAAAACATTTAGAGCATATCCAGGTGAACGATCTCTTGACTTTCTCCACCAGGGGTCTGTTTGGGGTTAGGAATATTGTTAAGCTATAGAGAAGGTCGCTTACTTTGGGAAAACATTGATCTGAGGCAGTTTAAACGGCCCTTGCCTAAAGGTAGCAGTTGAAGAGCAATGCTTGATTTCTTTGTTGCCTTTGATTCTGAAAACTAAGATCTAGATCAGCTAGTTTACATGTTGGTTAAGGCAGCATCTCCTTAGATCTACCTTCCTGTTTCAGTGCTTAAAATAATACAGAGTAGAACTCCGTGGGATTGGAATCCAGATTTCAGTTTTACACTTCAGTGAATCCACGTGGTCTTGGAAGTAGCATTTCCCACTTCTCACCAGCTCCTGCCAGTTTTACCTCCTAAATTTCTCTCAAATCCATCCTCTTGTCCTCAATTCCACTGTCACCACCTCAACACAAGCTACCATTCTCTTGTGCCTGGATACTCCTATAATCTCCTAACTGGTGCTATCAAGCTTCCTCCTGCCTTCCCACACTTAATTTTCTACACAGCAGCCAGAGCATGAGCTTTAGAAAAAAAAATCAGGTACTATAACTCCTGGGGCATCCGGTCCCCTGATTCTCATGGGGTCTTCCCAGTTTCAGCACTGAAAGCCCTGCCACCCGTCCCAAGCAAACTGGGCCTCAGCTATGCCAGGATCCAGCTCCAGGCCTGCCAGCAGCTTCCGGCTATCCACGGAACAAAACCCTTCATCCTGTTCGGCGAGGCCCCACAGGGCCGTCTCTTGCCCATCTCTCCAGCCCCTGGCAGATCAGGCTCCTCTGGGCTTACCACTCAGAGGCTCTGTCTTCATTTCAAGATCTCATGCTATTTTTTTCTCAAGCTATTTTTCTGCTCTTCTTTTCCCTGTGGGGAATGTACTTTCTGCTTCCCTTCATTTAGTTATTACAGGCTCAGCCTTCGAATTCTAGCTTAATCCTGTACACTAGGTTAGATGACTCTGATACAATCTCACAGAATGTTCTGTTCCTCTCGTTCAGGGCACTCACTGTCCACTGTCATTCTAGAATCATTTATCCATGGCCCAGAGCCATTTACCCATGGCCAGGATGCTACAGAGAGGAAGAGGAAGGGGCCGAGGTCCCATCATGCCCTGCAAAGACAAATCCCAGCTACCTAACTTCCTCTCATTATGGGCCACTTCCAAAAAGTTCTACCACCTCCCAATAGTAGCAAAGGCTGGGGACCAACCCTTTAACACATGGGCCTCTGGGGGACATTTATCCAAACCACAGCAGTGCCCAATTGCATGACACCCTGCATTTTTAACTTTGAATTGCAAGTTTTATTCGAATCATGTTTGCCTGTGTACAGCAGTAAACACCACAGTACAGTAATAGTGGCTTAATAAAATGGCGTATCATTCACAAACTCTGTCACATTAGAGACCACAGAAAGCAGTCCAGGGTCATGTGGCCTAGTCACCTTAGCTTGTGACTTCCACCTTTGGGTCCAAAATGACTACCTGAGCTCTAGTTATCCTCATCACTATTTAGTTAATGGGAAGGGAGAGATGGGAAGGATGTGCCCCTATCAGTTAAAGAGAAGTCACAGCTGATACTTCTGTTCATGTCTCATCGGTAGGAACACAGTCATGTGATCACATTTCCTGCAAAGGAGCCTGGGAAATGTTGCCTATGTTTTTGTCAGCAATGGGCCCGATTTAAAAAACAAAACAAGGGG
Source organism: Hystrix cristata (assembly GCA_004026905.1). Lineage (NCBI taxonomy): Eukaryota > Metazoa > Chordata > Mammalia > Rodentia > Hystricidae > Hystrix > Hystrix cristata. Next base: position 47,186 of record PVJO010006940.1, on the reverse strand, counting down.
CTGAGGATTTAGCTCAAGTAGTAGAGCACTGGACTAGCAAGGACAAGGCCCTGAGTTTGATCCCCAGCACTCCCCCCAAAAAAAGAAAAGAAAAAGAAAAAAGTTAAAAAAAAAAAAAGACCTCTCACAAGGAAAAAAAAAACAGAACAGATATTAGGGGAAATAATTAGCATCTACTGAATATATGCAGAGCAAGTTCCATTTCTGACTTTCAAAGTGATCTACAATTTAGTTTGATTCTACATAACCCGGCTTTCTGCTCCAGCTTGCTTTAAACCCTCACCACACTGACCCCTTCACCTCTCCATCTCGCAGACAAACCAGGCCCATATTCACTTTGGCCCTGTGTGCTCCCCTTCCTCGGAAGGCTTTCTGTCAGCCTAGCTGAATCCCACCACACTTCCCTGATCAGCTCACCCCTCCTTCTCCCCCGAGTGCCTCTGACTCTTCCAGTCTGCTTCCCCTTCTTTTTTTTTTTTTTTTTTTTTTTTTTTTTGTGGTGCCAGGGATCGAACTCAGGCCCTTGTGCTTACAAGGCAAGCACTCTAATCACTGAGCTAAATCCCCAGCCCCTTGCTTCCCCTTCTTTTAACTCTGGTTGCAAACACCAAATGCCCACATAACTTCATGGCATTTCATTATGCCCTACAAGTCTCCTTTATACTAGATTTCTTTCCCCTCACAGAACAGGAGAAGCAGTCTGGGTACATTGTAAATACCTAATACTTATTGATTGATGTATAAAACAGCTTTATTTATCTATTCTAACACTTTCCTAGACCTCTAGCTTATTAAGGAGCTTCTGTCAGTGCAAGTTAGCGTGCACGGTGGAACTGTAGTCCTTCTCCAACAATAACACATTTATCTAACAAATATTTATTGAGTACACGATAAAAGCCCCTGTGAAAGAAAGCTTGGTCTAGGTTTCCATCTACATAACAGCTCTCGCTTGGTTCCGATTTCTGAATTGACCTGGATGTTGTTTGCTGAATTGTGCTCCTCAGACTTTAATGCACACATGGATCACCTTGGGGATCTTATCAAATTGTAGATCCTGATTCAGAAGACCTGGGCTACAGCCTGAAATTATGCATTTCTAGAACATCCCAGGTGACATCACAGTAGCAGAGTAAACAGCAAGGCTGTAAAGATCCTCAGATCATCCGCCTCAGACTACAGGCTGACTCTTTCTAAAGCCGAAAATCCCTGGGCCCTACCTTGGCTCCCTGATCAGAGAACCACAAACAGGACCACAGAATCAGCATATAACAAGCTCTCCTGAAATTCACATCAACACTAAGTCTGAGTTTCAAAACAGCCCCAGATGAGTCCTCTGATGAAACATGTCTCATGAACACTAAAATAGAGTAGGTAGCTTTTTGGAAGTGTACCATTCAATTCAGCATAATATGGAGTAAATGAAACTACCAACACTTGATGCAAGAACTGTATGTACTAGTTGAACCCAGATGGGCCTAAACTGTGTATCAATTTAAGTCTCACTGAGCTGAACTTTAAAAATCCCACCCTTGAAGATGCAGCCTTTTAGCACACCCCTTTTGCCCGTACCTTTGTTTAATTCACAGCACTTAATGTTAAGAGCTGGTCCACGATCCTGCAGCTCTGGGCTTTCTTGGACTGTTTAGTTGCCAGTAGCTGATTTCAAATAACTTAGATCTTCATGTTAACTTATGCTTTGAAGACAAAGTCTAAGAGAAGCAAGACATTCGAAGAGAAACGATTCATGAAAAAATTAGCTTTCCTTACCCTTCTTCTTGCTTCGTTCAACCACTAGGTACCTACCTATTTTAGGGGAGTTTGTTAGCATCCAACAAGATTGTGTGTGTGTGGAAAAGCTATGTTGTCCTGCTGAGAAAGGCAAGATGGCACGGTTTTCTTTACAGTGACATCTCAGCCAACAGTCTCAATCCCACCACCCCCTGAAGTGATGAATTAACTTTAAACACCAATGCATTTGAAATAGGAGCGAAGTGAAGAGTTCTGTTCAGACCCCTTATAATTTCAGCTGACAAGAATCACAGAACAAGCCACACTGTAGATGGCTTGGATAAGAGGGAGAAATCTAACCCAGGTAACAGCAAGTAATTAAGGAAACATTAAACACCACTATCAGCCCTGGGTGGTTTGTTACCTTCTGATGTCTCAGATGACCAGACACAGCAGACACAGCAGAGCAAAAAGAAATGAGGCATAAAGGGAAGCTGAGCCTCTGTAACCTTGCTAAGGGACTGCATGGGCACTCAGTACTTGGGTGACAGAATAGGGTCACTAACCATGTTCCAGGACTGAGGAATTTTCTGGAATGTGGTACTTTCACTGCTAAAACTATGAAAGTCCTAGGTAAACCAGGATGAGTGGGTCATCTCAATTTCTGATCTACTCTGTGACAAATAAGTCACATGACTGACTTCTCCACCCCTTTTACCTCCCTATTCATAAGTGGAATTATCCTGCGTACTCCTTTTCTATAGAATTCCTCTGTCTTGTCAAACACTAACTTCTACCATCCCAATACCAGGACAAAGATGTCGCAGTGGTTTTGTATTTTTAATTTGTGGGGAAAACTCAGGAACACAGGGTATTTATGAGAAAAAAGGTTCCAGAAGAATCAGGAGCTTGGTGTGTTAGGACTTGGAGCTATGAAAGAAAGTTTGACATGTGATATTCAGCGGTCTCTTGGGCGTGGAGGTGAGGGTTGAAGACACAGAGCTAGACAAGGCAGAGGTTCCAGAAAGAAGTCTGTTCTCAAAAATTCTGTGGGTAGAGTCCAGGGACACTGGCAAGCTGGAATTCAGGTTAGTTCTAGCCTGGAGTATTGTCTGTTGGCAGGGAGTAGAGGGTAGTTTGGGATCAATCTTCCTTACATGGAGTCTTCAGGACCCACTGGAAACTAGGGATAGCTTTATGTCAAGAGGAGAAAAGGGAAACTAGCTGAACAGGAAGGTACAGAGAAAGTAAGTATCTTAGTTACTTTCTCCTCACTGAGACACAATACCCGACACCTACAAGTTAAAGGAAGAAAGGTTTATTTTGGCCAGTAGTTTGTAGAGGTTTCAGTCCACAGTCAGCTGGCTCCAAGGAAGGGTGGCAGGGCAGAGGGGCAGGGCAGAGGAGAAACAGCTCATGGCATGGCAGCAGGAATCCAAGAGCGATCAAGGTGGGAGGAGGGAGAGAGAGACCCTTCCGGGCCACGCCCCTATGACCTACCTTCACCCAGGCTCCACCGCTCCATGTCACATGTAGCTATAAACTCATCAGTAGACTAATCCAAAGACTAAAGCTACACCCAAATCTCTCACCATGCACTAAACTAAAATTGAAATTGAAAGATCTAAATATTAAAACAGAAATACTAAATCTGCTAGAAGATAGAGTAGGTAGAGCTCTTGAAGACATAGGTGTAGGCAAAGACTTTATAAACAAAACCCCAGTTGCCCAGGAAATGTCACAAAGAATCAACAGCTGGGATCTCATCTAATTAAAAAGCTTTTGCACAGCAAAAGAAACTACCAACAGAGCAAAGAGACAACCCACAAAGTGGGAAAAAATTTTTGCCAGTTGTTGCTCAAACAAAGCACTAATATGTAGAACATATAAAGAACTCAAAAAAATCAGAGCCCCCGAATTTAAAAACTTAATCCAAAAATGGGCATGTGAAATGAATAGACAATTCTCAGATGAAGAATAGGAATGGAGATTAAATATATGAAAAAATGTTCATCACAGGTCATTTGAGAGATTCAAATTAAAACAACACTGAGATTCCATCTCACTCCAGAAAGAATGGCTATTATCAAGAAATCAAAAATGCTGGAGGGGTTGTGGCGAAAAAAGGAACCCTTCTCCACTGTTGGTGGGAGTGTAGACTGGTGCAACCACTATGGAAATCAGTGTGCAGATTCCTCAAAAAACTAGGACTAGAGATTCCACTTGACCCACCTATTCCACTTCTTGGTATCTTGCCAAAAGAATTAAAAGCATTATACCACAGGGCTGGGGATTTAGCTCAGTGGTTAAGAGTGCTTGCCTTGCAAGCACAAGGCCCTGAGTTCGATCTACCAGTCCAAAAAAAAAAAAAATTACAATTAATTTTGGGCTGGGGATTTAGCTCAGTGATTAGAGTGCTTGCCTTCAAGCACAAGGGCCTGAGTTCGATCCCCGGCACCACAAAAAAAAAAAAAAAAAACCCAAAAAAATAAAATGTACCAATAAAAGTAACTTTTAAAAAAATGAAATGGCTTAAAGTTGCTATTGCATTTTGATGATTTGACCTACCTCGTCTAAAAGTTTTTCAGGTTATAAACCCAGTACTTTTTTTTCAGTATTGGGGAACCTTCATACTGAGCTACATCCCCACTCCTTTTTCACTTTTATTTTTTATTTTGAGACAGGATCTCACTAAGTCACTAAGTTGCCCAGGCTGGGATCGAACTTGACAGGCTTCCTGCAGCAGCCTGCCAGAGTTCTAGGAGTACAGGTGTACACCATCATACCCAGGTGAGCCCAGTACATTTTATATACAGTTATTATTGATGCTAATACAGAAGAAGACATCCACATTTCTCTTTTTCATTTGCGGTTAAAGCTGACTCTGGTTAGAATGCCTGACTTTCTTGGGTTAGGTATTTAGTTCAAGTGGTAGAGCACTTGCCTAGCAAGTGCAAGGCCCTGATGTTCGATCCCCACCACCAAAAAAAAAAAAAAAATGTCTGACTCTTTCGGCCTGCTGATCTTCAGCTTGCCATAGTTTCCTAGCAATGCGAGGCCAGTCACTGCACATCTACAAAACTGCTGGTAGGGTTTTCCCGAGAGAGGAAATAGCTCATTGGAGCTTCAGGCCAGAAACCATTGCTGGTAGGTAAAATGTTTTTATAATTGCCACTAGGAAAAGGAGAGGGCCCAGAGGGGATTCTTCTGCCCCAGGGATCCCCTCCCTGGTTATAAGCTAATTTGCTGTGTGTATGTGGACCAGATGGGTAGAATTAAACCTTCTAAGATAGTAGAGTGTTTTCAAATGTCTGGAGACTGCAGGAGGTGTGAGGTTATCTTGCTCTTCAGAGGACCATCCTTTCTCGAAACAGGAACTCTAACACCTGTGAGTATAAGGTGGAGCCTGTTCCCCTTTCTCCCTCCACTGGGTGTGTAGGCAAAGGCTCTGAAATTCTGCTCCCCAGGTTTGTGTTTTGAGAAACCTGGCTCAAAGGTGATAGGAAAGGGAATTAGCCACTGAAGAAGTTCCTATTTTCTGCCTAAAGAACTGGCTGTTGCAACCAGAGCATCGATACACTGGGCTGCCCATAGTGTAGTGGAAGTAAGGCATGAAAAATCCCAGCAGATTGCCTAAGAGTGTTATGAAAGAATACAAATGTCTAACTAAAACGAACTTTGAAATATAAGAAGTAAACACAAGCAGTGTTTGCTGTTTCCCCTGAACCCAACCCAAACGAGGTTTCTCTTGCTTTACAGGTGCTGAGTTATTCTGAAACTGAATGAGTTGCTGTGGCCAGAAAGTTCAGATAACCTCCCTCCCCTCGGCCTTGGCACAGAACGAGCAGAGCTCTGTACCTAGCATACTACATGCTGGCTGAGCGTCAAGAAAAGTCTATGACAGGCTGGACATGCAGTTCTGTGGTTAGGCACCAGCTTAGCAGGTACAGGGTTAATCTTGGGTTCAATCTCCAGCACACAGGGCCCCCAAAAGAAAAATCTAATGAGGTTGGAGTTTGCTAGTCAAAACATTCGAAATGATCAAGGAGATCAGGGCCTCTATATCCCTTCTACAAGGAGGCAGTGAAATGGGAGAATTCTGCAGTTTAAAAAGCAGGACAAGTTATGGCTGAACTGTACCCCCAAAATCCAACTTTTGAAGCCCTACCCCTTACTTTCTCAGAATATGGCTGTATTTGGAGATAAGGTCTTTAAGGGGGTGATTAAAATTAGTGTGGCCCTAATCTAATGTGGCTAGTGTCCTTACTAAAAAGAGATTTGGAGGAGGGCATGGTGGCACACACCTGTAATTCCAGCAGTGAGAGGAGCTGAGGCAGGGTGATCATAAGTTCGAGTCCCATCAAGGCATCTTATATACATAAAATTTCATTCTAGAAAGGGTTGAGGATGTATCTCAGTGGTAGAGCACCCTTGGTTCTAATCCCCAGTACCCCCTCCCCACCTATGCACACAAAGAAGAGATCTGGACACGGGTATGCACAGAAAAATGACCTCACAGTGAGGAGGTGGCCAGCTGCCAGCCATGGAGACAGACCTCATAAGAAACTAAACCTGCCCACACCGGGATCTCCGCTGCGAGAAAAAAAAAAAAAATGGTCTCTGTTGTTCAGATCACGAAATCTGGTGGTTTGTTATGGCAGTCCTGGAAGAAAATACAGATGAGAACAGGTATGAAATGATTTAAGTGATGAAAGGTCTAGAAAAGGATGTGGTCACCTCAGGGTACCTCTAGGTCAAGATATCTTAAAGCAAAGTCTGTGTACTACCTACATCAGAATCACCGGTGATACTATTTATTTTGCAGTAGTGGGGATTGAATCCAGGGCCTTCACATTGAGCTACATCCCTAGCCCTTTTTAACTTTTATTGTTTGAGGCAGGGTCTCCCTAAGTCGCCAAGTTGCCCAGGCTGGGCTCGAACTTGCAATCCTCCCGCCTCAGTCTCCAATGGTGCTAGGATTACAGGAGTGTGCCAACCTATGGTACTTCTTAAAGATCAAGTTCTCAAGCTCACAGGATTCAGCATTAAAACGTTTTGGAACGAGGCCCGAGATTCTGCGGCTTCTTGGTAGACATCCTGAGTGATGCTTTCGCCTTCTAAGACTTGAGACCCATGCACTTTCAAAGTAGGCAGACTAGACGGCACCCGTTCAAATGCGGCAGTTCCCAAAGGGCAGGTAAAAACTACCCTTGTATTTTACAGACGCGATTAAAGAAATAAGGTTTTACAACTGAAATTTAGACAGGTCATGTGAGAATGCTCAGGCCGCGGCTCCCGCGGCCGGGCTTTTGAGCACTTCTTCAGTGCCGGGCACTTGGCTAAGTGTTTGTCCCTCCTTGACCAAATTTCAGGCTGTGTAGCTCACGGGATCCCCACTAGATTCCTTATGGGGGGCGCTGGGGGCGGAACTGCCATTTCCGAACCGGAGCTTTCCGGAAACAAGAATTCCGGCGCCAAAGGAATTGATTTAAAACTCTAGACCTCGGCGCCCCGGGAGGTTCAGAAGGAAAACCGCCAGCGCGAGAGGGTGTCACGAGTGAACGGACGCGGTCTCCCGGGGGCGGCTCCCCGGTGTGGGCCGCGAGGGGGCCTGACAATGGCACGCGGCCTTCCGGGCCGCCCGGGGGCTCTCGCGGGGGAGCGGGCGGCCCTCGCGCGCGCCGCGGCTCCACTCGCGAGGTCCCGGCCTAGCGGCCCGCGGGCGACCCGGGCGGCGGCGGCGGCGGCTTCCTCCTTAGAGGGCGCTCTGGGACGGACTCCGCCGCGCCCGGCCCGCCCGCGCCGCTTCCTCCGCCGCCCCGCCCGCCAGCGAGCGCCGCCGGCCCCGGGGCCCGCGTCTCCTGCGCCTGGGCCCGGCCACGCCGCGCTCCTTCCGCCCGCGCCGCCGGCGGCCATGCATTCTTCCGGCGCCGCCGGCCCCCGCCGCCCGGGCCGGGCCGCCCCCGGCCCGAGGTAACCCCGGCCGGCCCGGCTCGGCTCGGCTCGCCCGGCGGGCGCAGGCCCGGGCGCGGCGCGGCCTGGGGGCGGGGCGGCCGGCGGCGGCGCGTGGCCGGAGGGACGAGGGCGCGGTAGGCCCCGGGGAGGAGGCGGGGGCGCGGGGCGTCCGCCCGCCTCCCCGGGACCCGCCCCGGTGACAGGTCCGGCCCCCGAGCGCCGCCGTCCCTGTGTCCGCAGGCAGCCGCGAGGGAGCAGGCGCCGCTCGCCCGCCCGGCCGGCGCGCAGTGAGGTGAGGTGAGCCCGCCGCGGAGCCGCCGCCGGCCCGCCGGTCCCATCCCCGCGCGGCGCGGTCCCGCCGGCGCCCCGCATCCCGGCCCGCCTCCTCGGCGCGGCGCCCCTCCCCCGCTCCTCCTCGCGGTCGCCCGCGTCGCCCGCTTTCTTCCTCTGCCCGCTTCCCCTCTTTGCTAACCCCCCTCTTTTTAGAACAAAATCCCCATGGCTCCCGAAGAGCGTCGCGCCTCGCCGAGGCGAGAGACCTTTCCAAGGAATGAATGACGTGCGAGGATGGTGGCGGCCAGGGCGCCGAGGTCCGCGGGGTCCGGGGGACCGCGTCGAAAGGTCCCTGTCTCTGACGTTTCCCTCGTGTCCCTGGCGTCCTCCGTTTGGGGACACTGAGGGTGTCGGAAGCAAGTGGGTCCATTTTTCTGCGCTGAAGTCCAGACCCGCGAGCCGGGAGCCGCGGTGCGAGACCGCCGCCAGGTCGCGGGTGGGCGCCGTGTTATCATTTGCTGAGTAGGTTGTGACCCGCGCGCCCCGCGGCGCCGCTGCCTTGACCTTGCGCGGAACCCGCTGCTGGTTCTCCGTCCCCCTCTGGGATTTACCGGGAGATCACCGAGGTACTACACCGGCCACTTGGACCATCCTCGCCTTTTCTTTTCTGTGTGTGCTGCAGTCAGCTTCTGGGCCGGTGACTGTTTACTTAGATATGTTTCATCCATTTTCCTTTGTAAATGAGTTCTCCTTTCCCCTCCAGGCAGGCAGCGTTGCCCGACTCCAGTGTGAGAATGGCTGTGACTTTGGAAGAAGCGCCGCGGCTGGGCTGGACCCTGGTGAAAGCCCTGCTGAGGTTCGCCTTCATGGTCGCCAACAACCTGGTTGCTATTCCGTCCTACATCTGCTATGTAATCCTGCTGCAGCCCCTTCGCGTGCTGGACAGGAAGCGGTTCTGGTGTATTGAAGGAATCATGTACAAATGGCTTTTGGGAATGGTGGCCTCCTGGGGATGGCATGCTGGATACACAGGTGAGAGCGAGAGCACTTTTGTTTAATGCATATGCAAAAAATTGTAGTGTTATGGTTAAGTCAGGAGCCATGATTGAACAGATGTTATGCTTTGGGTTGAAGATGGCTTTATGCTTTCACTGTTGAAAAAATAAATAGAAAACAGTCTTGTTGGGTTTCCTGTCAGACTGTCACCAAGAAAGCATGTTTTGAGAGGTATAATTTCCTAATTAAAAATTGATAAATTCCTTAAATACTGCTTTTAATGTGATTGATGTTTATTAGAAGTGGGCTGTAAAAGCTCTCATAGAAGAATAAGAGTACATTATATAGGACTCGAGGGCATATAAAGTCCACAAACATTGGGAATTTAGACAAGTGACTGAGCTGTATTTGTGCTAAGAGAGTTTAAGAAGTTTTTTCATTTAATGTAACATTGTGCTGGTAGCATTATAAGCCAAGCCAAAAAAAGGGGGGCTCTCTGTTCTGTTATGTATGTTTCTTTTGTTTTGTAGAATCTGTATTTTATCTCATAGAAGTATATTTAAAAATAAGGTTATCTTTGTTAAGGTAGTTTATCTCTTGAGTGTATTTATTTTCTGTTTGTAAACCTCATATACTTTGAGAACTTATGATTCTCGTGTGAAAATGCAGTATCCTTTATTACATTTTTTGGATTTTTTTTCTTCTAAGAATTAGGATAATGAAGAAAACATCGAGGTTCCTAGCACCTGTCAGATGTGGGATGTTGTAGCCTGCAGGCAGGTTGTTTGGTCTTTGTGCTGCAGATCCTGGAGTCCGTGGTCTGCAGTTCACAGCTTGGAAGAGTGAAGGGTGCGCACTTTCAGGGTCGGGTGGCGTGCTAGTTCTCCATTTTAAATCCTGTCTCCCTCTCTCCTGCCCAGGCCGCATCTGCGGGTTTTATCGGGCTGTCCAGAGCAGGGCTGACGGTACTCGGCTTTGCTGGAGTCTGGCGGACCCTCACCGTCCAATGCTCAGTTGCCCGAGAGGAAGCCTTTTCCCTTGTGCCTTTGCTTGCGCTCTGCAGGCGCTCCTGGGATAGTGTGTGCCTTGCTTCCTTGTCCTGTGGCTTACAGAGATTCCGATGCTCTTTGGATACCCTAGGTGAGCGTCTAGTCCTTTTTTTAGGACCGAGTGTAGCAGTGGCGACAGAGGAAAAAAAAAAAGAAGTTGTAGTCAGTGGAGCTGAATTGTGATATCTGAATTACACTGCTGTCTTGGAATAGCTTTGCTTGATACAGCTTGAGCTTTCCCAGATGTGCTGTGTGGTACCAGTGGCTTTATTTTTTGTACAGTAAAGTTTGCTTGTTTAAAATGAGCTCATAGTCTTTAGAGGCAGATTTTAGAAGTTCGACTTAAACACAATGAAATTACTGAAATGTTTGTGTATGTGTAAGATACTAGTGTGTCAGCATGATAGGAAGGTGAAAAAATTAGTTTGCCATTGACCTTGAGGTTATAAGGACTGCAGCGTTGCTGCTTGAAGTTAGCTGTCTTGTGGCTGTAGCATGGCTGCAGTGTGTGTTAAGTGTATTTTCTCGGGGTACCTCTTCCTTGTCACTGTAGAACTGTGTAGTTTCTTTTGCCATCCGCTTGAAAAGTGGTCTTGGCACGATCTGCATATTTTAGTGTTCTTCAGGGTACGGCATTTTGATAGTTTGATCAGTTTCTCACTTAAATATAGATTTCAGTGTGTATATTTTAATGGTTTTCCTGTAAGTAGACCAACTTGATTTCAGCGGGTACGGTCATAGTCTGATCATAACAGTACCGTCAGGAGGTCAGACAAATGCAGGAATGGATTTTGTTGAAAGCCACAGCTAGGTTTAAAGCAGCAGACCTCAGCAGGAATTGATGAGCAGGTATACCTCTAAAAAGTCTCAGGCTAGATCAGCTTTTCTTTGAATTATGTGTTTCATTTCATCCCTTTGTGACAAGAGGGCCTCCCCCTCTGCCTTTACCTATGCCAGAGTATCACAGATGTAAAACTGAGCATCATCAAAGGGATCCTGCTCAGCAAAATCTAGAATGTTCATGCTTTACAATAAAAATTGCCAAAACCTTGTTGAGAAACTAGTTAGGGAGAAGCCTTAAGTATTAAAGCTGAAAACTGAATATTGGTATAGAACAGCAGTTTTTCGAATTATGACATTTGTTGTAGGACAGTCACTCAGCTCTGTTGCTGAGGATTGGTGATTATCTCACCTGCACTGCCCCACATGGTAGCGGCTACCTGTGTGTGACTATTACCTTGAAATGCATGTAAATGTGAAATGGAAATTCAGCTCAATCACACCAGCCGCATTCAAATGCTCGGTAGCAGGTGGCTGAGTGGCCACCGGATCAGTGCAGATGGAGAGCACTTCTATCATCATGAAGTTCTCCTGGACAGACCTAATAAGTAGCAATTTTGGCTTTCTCCATTTTCTTAGGAAAATGACATTTTATCTTTAAAGAGAAATGTGTTTCTCTAGTTTTAAATGGATTTCCACATTGGGTGTGTAGTTCAGTGGTAGAGCACTTGCCTAGCATGCCCAACACCCTGGGTTTAATTCGTAGCACCTCAACTAACTAATTAACTAACTGGATTTCTTTTGGGGAAACAAGTAGATTTATTAAAGTCTTTGAAGTTGCCTTTTAATTTGAGGCAGACATCACGAAAACGAGTCCTTCAGTCTTGTGTGGTGTTGCATACCTGTAATCCCAGCTGCTCAGGAGGCTGAGATAGGAGATCACAAGTTTAAGGCCACCACCACAGGCAACTTAGTAGGACCTTCTCTCAAAAACAAAGTGAAACAGGCTGGAGATGTTGCTCAGTGATCCTTGGGCTCAGTCTCCAGGACTGAAAAAAAGTCCTTTAAACACAGACAGGGTTCTTGGATGTGAAACGGTGAACCAGCAAGAACAAGAACCTCAATGAACATTCTTGTATTTTGTGTGCATTCTCAGAGCTGGAGAATTACCCAGGGATGCGGAAGAGGGCAGAGGGATGTTCTGCTCTTTGCCTGCTTCTGACTTTTTTCCGGGGGACACATTTCTTGAAAGTACTTGAAGACAGTGGGGTTTGTTCACCTTTAGATTGCTGCTAGTACGAGGTAGTGTGATGGTCACTTTCCTTCAGTGGGAAGCACTGTACGGACAGCTCATGTGGAGGAAGAGTTGTGGACTGCCTTTGCCCTGATGTCTGAAAGGGCAAGCCAGAAGAGATAGCAGCTTAACTAATGATTCACTTCTACCTGCTTTATTTAGATCTGGTGTGCTTTCAGAGAGATTTTTAGACAAAACAAAATGTTTATTTTGATTTTTACATATTTTAATAAAGTTATATCATCCAAACACATTTCATTAGTCTTTGTACCTGCAGTAGTCTAGGCATTCATCATGAGTGGAAGCTCTGGGCTTTCTGCATAGAGTAAGAGTCTGGGCGCCTGAGTCTGGCTGGCAGGCAGTTGGGGTGCCAGGGACCTTGCCATCAAGCTGTTCTTGCTCAGCAAATGCTGCTTTCCTCAGACCGATTATTTACTTGGATGGCTTTAGAGAAAGCAATCGGCAGATTAGGCTTGTTCATGCTCCCCAGCTGCCATGATTGTGTGTTCATTTTGGTCAGTTATTACCAGTTATTACATATACCAAGTATGGTAGTGGTCTGCTTTTTTGTTGGGAGGCAGATTTGTTGTATAAGGAAAATTAATGTTTAGGAACTAAATATGACCTTGGAGTGTGTGTATGGCCCTGGGGTTTGAGCCCAAGTCCTCATGCGTGGTAGGCAGCATTCTGCCAATGAGCTGCATTCCTTGTCCCTGGCCTTGAAATTTTAGAGAAAGTTTTAATAGTATGTATTCTAGAGCAGTATTTTTGAGTCATAGAACCAGTTTAATATGTCAAGATGAACATTTCTAAAAAGTGAAATTTCCTGGAGCCTAGTGGCGGGCGCCTGTAATCCTGTCTTATTCAGTAGGGTAAGTCAGGAGGATCTGGAGTTTGAGGCTGACCTGGGCAATGTAGAAAACCCCATCTCAAAAGAAAGTGAAATTGAATAGAATTAAAGAGAAAAGATCAGAAATGTTTGTATCTGTACTTTGTGGTGCTGCAAAGTGTGTTTTTTCATTAGGAGTGCTGTCAGCATTTGAAAAGCATTCTAGTGGAGAGGGCACTGCCACTTGGGAGGACTCGGGACCAGCAGTGTTGATCCAGCTTTCACTGCACATGTCTGCTCTCTAGTAGGGGTGAGACACCTCCTGCTCCATGCCACAGGTTCTTCTTTCTAACCCTCAACCTTATTTGTTAGCTGATACTCGGGGAGTGCTCAGCAATTCCTTTTTTTTGGTTTGTGGTACCAGGATTGAACCCAGGGCCTCACTCACAAAGGCAATTTACCACTGAATTACACCCCCCAGCCCAAATGTCTCCATCTTGAATGATCCTTTCTTTTCTGATTTTACCTCCCTAGAAGGTCAGACCATACAGTATAAGCCCTGAACCAGATCATATAAAATACATATTTGTAAACTATCACGCTTTTATTGAATTTCTGTTATGTATGGAGACACCTACTAGAAGTGCTAAAGTGCGCAGGCGTGCTTGCTAACTGAGGCACTCATGCTGCCGTGCTGGGCCAACAGTGCACTGGTGGTGTGCCTGCGTGGAGTGGTTCTTTGCCCCAGCGCACTGGGATGGGGAGGAGGGCTTCCGACCTAGCTCAGCAGCAGGTAGAGCAGGGAAGAGAGGGGAATTTAGGGAAGGGGAGGCTTCAAATTCCTGGGTTTTGTATTTTTTAATCTCATTAGGAAAATATTTTTCTGTGGTGTCTTATCTAACTCTACAATCACTAATTGTAATAGAATTTAAAGATTAAATAATATGCCAGTTTAAAATTTTATCTTTGTGGCAATAATATTAGCTGTCAGTTATTGAAATATAAGCCAAGCAGTGTTCAGTAATACTGCACATTAATGAATCTATGATTTCACTTTGTCACTTTGCTAATTATTTAATGCTCACAATTTTATCAGTTCACTACTATTATTATCTCCTCTTCTTTTGTTATTTATGTTGAAATTGAAAGAGGTTTCACAGTTACTTCCTCTTAAGCATTAATGGATGTTGCCACAAGTTTATTTTTCTATTTAAAGAGCCAATATTGATCTTTAGATAATATTCCTGGCGTGTTTCTTTTACTACTCCATATGCCCTTTTGTTTTGGATGCTTGAAATCTCTTCCTCAAGCTGCAGCTGTAATATCTGAAAGCAATATCACAGCTGTGGATTTCTGCAGTAGGTTAAAAAGTTGTTGCTTCAAGTTGCATGTAGTGGCGCATGCCTGTAATCCCAGCTCTTGGGAGGCTGAAGCAGAATCATGTATTTGAGGCCAGCTTGTGCTGTACAGCAAGTTGAAGACCAGTCTGAAATAGATAGTGAGACCCTGTGTCAAAAAAGAAAAATCGTAATGAAAATATTTGTAGTACAGTATACTGGAAGTTTCAAAAAACCCAACTCTTTTATATTTTATATATTTGTAAATATATAAATTTTAGGTCTTCCATTGTGTAGTCTACTTTGCTTTGCTTTTTTGTTTAGATATTTAGGAAGCTTTGTGTTTTTGTCCTACTACTTTATATGTTATGCTTAGACTTCTATTGATAGTAAATCTTCTATAACAAAAGGTAAAATTCTTTATAATTCTTTCTTTCTCTTCTCAGTTGTCCAATTTTAGTCACTAATATTTATCCGTAATAGTATATGCATTTATGCTATTGTGTGTGCTTATACTTGCACTTGATTTGTGAGCTGTAAGTCTGTTCATTGGCTCCCAGCCACTTCATCAGGGTAATCAGTAAGTTTATACTTTCCCCTTGCTTTTTTACCCTTCTCCAGTTTATGTTATTTGCATTTATACCTTGTTATGACCTATGTTTATGTTCTCTTTTATCACGCTTCTATCCATTTGTTTTTTGTTTTGTTTTGTTTTGTTTTTTTGTGGTGCTGGGGATCGAACTCAGGGCCTTGTGCTTCCAAGGCAAGCACTCTAATCACTGAGCTAAATCCCCAGCCCCTATCCATTTGTTTTTGTATTAATTCTTCAGTTGAATACAGTAATACCCAAGTATTTTTATAGAGTTTTCTCCAGTCAGCCTTTGGTTGGCTAAAGTCTGTCCTGTAATACAGTTTAAATTTTCCTAGTCCAGAAATCTAAAATCTGAAATGTTCCAAAATTCAAAAGGTTTTGAGGGTGGACATGACACCATGAGAAGAAACCTTCACATTTGACCCTGTGTGATCATAGATATCGGTCAGAATGTAGGTGCATGAAAAACACCATATACAGTCACCTTCAGGGTGTGTGCATAAGGTGTAGATGAACAGCAGTAACCTTCGTGTTTGGACTTGGGTCTCATCTACAAGAAATCTCAGTAAGTATATGCAGATATTCTAAAATCCACCCTCAAAAAAATCTGAAACTCAAACACTTGCAGTCCAAACTGTTTCAGGTAAGGTATGTTTAAACTGTAGTTTCCCAAGAAGGGATCTTGGGAACAAAATGCTGATATTTTCTTATAACATTTTCAGAACTTTGATTTTATTGCTTTGCTCTCAAAGGACAGCTTTGCAGATTATAAAATCTTTGGCTCATACTTTCTTTCCTGGAGTATCTGACAGCATTGTACAGATGTCTCCTAGCATTGAATGTTACTGTGGAGGTGTGTGAAGCCAGCTTGAATTTTTTTCTCATTAATTACTTGATCTTTTCTGCCTAACTTCCTAAAGGATTTTTTTCTTTATCTTTGCTATTTAATAAATTTACTTGAATATGTTAACGTTAAATGTTTAGCTGACTTTTTCCTGGTACACATATGTTCTTCTAATATATAGATTCAAATCTATTTTTATTTCAAGACAGTTTTCTTTAGTTATATCTTTAAATATTGTTCCATTACTTTGACTTTCCTTTTTCAAGACCCTAGTTTTACAGAGTCTGCAAAAAAATACATATATACACTTCGGCAGTTTGCTGTACTAATAAATGTCTGGAAGCTAAGGGCCACCACTTTGAGCACCTCTTGTAATTGTAGAGGCCAAAGGTAACTGGTATTAATCTCGTGATGGCTTGATAAGTTTAGTATTAAAATATTTATACAGGTTTTTCTTTTCCTGATGTATACATTTTTTTGGTGGACTCCATACATGTGGAATCTCCCTTTGTGTATCTTTTATATCAATTATTTCCCCTTTAATCTTTTTATATACTTTTTAATTTCTTTGTTTCTTTAATGTTTCTTACTGTGTTTTCTGCAGTCTTTTTTTCTCTTCAGTTTTTCATTTCTGTGATAGTTTTGTTCTTCTCTGTCTTGTTGGCTTCTGCCAGTGTGTGCTTCTCTGTTACCTAGATATTTCTCCTTGGAGTCATTAGATTTCGGCTCTGTGGTCTTACTTATCGTGGTGGTGGTGTCATTGATTTTCTTAAATTCACACAAGAATATTTTGTTATAATTTTTACTTTCTCCATTGTAGTGTTGTTTCATTGTAGTGGTGAGTGTTATTTGGTAGTTGGTACCTTTTGTTTCTCATTTCTACCACTTTTCTTATAGTACCTCTTGGACAGTGCCATGCCTTTTACCTCTTTATTCCTTATAATTTAAATGAATTGGATTTCCCTGAGCTCTTTTTAGGAAGTTTGGGGCCAGTGTAGATTTCTAGGTTTTTGCCTCAGAGATGGTCTGTTTCACATAGGGGCTTGGATGTGTTTCTGTATGTGCCACAAGTTCTCCTATCCATGGCAGACTGAGTCTGGGAGGCCTTTGGTAGCCAATTCTGGACGTCCCACTCCTTTGCAGCTGTGACTGGAGGGACACAACCCTAGTGTGCCAACATACCCCTTTCCTTCGGGAGGTGGACTGTTTCTGTTGCTTTTGGAGGTCTGCCGCTGCTAGCCTTCTCATCACACGCCAGACCGTGTGCCGGGATCCTGCAAGCCACCTTGACATGCACTCTCTCTGCTTCATTTGATCTCCGCCCTGTTCTCAGGTACTTTGGAGTTTTTGTATGTTTGTTTGTTTGTTCTCCTAGATTGCTGAAAAGAAGTTTTTCTTTTTTGGTTTTTTTTCTTCTCTTTCTCTTTGTTGCTTTGTTTTCCAGGGAGACTTATGTCTATAATACTGTCATGTTCATAACAGGAAGTACAACACAAGATTCTTGTTCCAATGTGCAATTGTAATTCAAATAGTACTGTCATCATTTTATTTTGCTGTAGTTGATCATCATAAAATGGAGACCAGTTTTACCATCCAGTGAACTTTCTTTGACATCCTGCAAAAACAAGAAGAAAGTTCCAAAATGTGTGGGGTTTTCTTCTCCCTTCCCAGTGATTCTCAAACTGATTCTTGGCCTCTTCACCACTACGTATGGTTAAGACATCCACTCTTTTTCTACTTGGGTTCAGTAAGAAAGTTTCATCAAAATGAGTGAAAGAAATTAGTTTCCTTTGATACTTCAGGGAAGAATAGGAATGAAATGTGACACTAGACCCATTTTCTAGGGTCTGGTCTGTGGACCACTTTGAAAACTTGAAGGCTCACCCGTGTCCCCTGAACTTTGATAAAAGGTACTAAAAATTAGTTTCCTGTGTTTACCATTCCTAATCTAAAACTAGGCTTTACTAATTGACCTTTGTTTTAGAGTTTCTTTTTAGTTTGTAAACTAAAGGCTATATTCAGCAGCTGATGTGTTTATTGCCTTAGCAATATTTAAACTTAAAAAAAATTAGTTGCTAACAATTTTTTGGGGAGTGCTGGGGATGGAACTCAGGGCCTTGTACTTGCTAGGCTAGTGCTCTACCACTGAGCTGAATCCCCAAACTCAGGTGCCAGCATTTTTAAATGATGGCGATTCCATGAACCACCCCCCGCTGGGGATTTAGCTCAGTGGTTAGAGTACTTGCCTAGCAAGCACAAGGCCTTGAGTTTGATCCCCACACCAAAAAAAAAAAACAAAAAACCAACAAACCGAAAAAAACCCCTGTATTCCCAACCTCTCTTGAGAGATTAGAAATTGGATATGCAGAACCCCTCTCCTGTGGGCAGCACCTTGTTGGAGTTGTATGGTGGCTGCCGCCTTTAGGTGGGGCCTGTGTTCTCCAGCTCCCCACCTTGCCACTTCTTCCCTCCCTTCCCCCAAGCCTACTTTGGTCATCATGTTATCTGCGTGGACCTCAGAGACTTACGTGATTAAAAAACCAAATTACAATTATTAGTCTGTTTCAGGTGGACATACGATAGTTGTTTTGCAGTTATATTCCTTAGTAGTACCTAAAACTTATGAACTCTCATTGAAAACTGGAAGTCTGTTGGTTACTGATTTCAAGAAGCAGAGGCATTCATTGGGACTGAAAAGTGAAGCACTGTTAGCAAGAGCTTTTTGAAGTCTCAGGTACTGTGCCACTGACCTGGCGAAGTGTGTGTCCTGCTGTTTGTGTACTCTGATTTGTAGAATATTTATTATGATTATAATTATGTAAAATCTAGGTAAATAAAATGCATTTTTTCATATTTGAAGATATTAAAAACAAAGTAAGCCTGGTTGATTTGTTTCTTATTGTAAATGATAATGTAGTTAACTAAAAATTCATAAAATGATTAGTTGTACATTTATACTTTTTCTTAAGGTTTAGTATATCTGATCAAATTTTGCTAACAAAACACTTTCCCAAACTTTTTAAAGTTCACTAAATGTTAGGAAGCCATATGAATCATGTATATAATATGCGTTTTGCATATGCTATTAGAAATTTGCATGTGATGCTTTAAGTGAAAAAAAATATGTAATTTAAATACATCAAGATGTTTCTAAATCTTCCAAAGGCAAAACTATGTTCAGTATAGCTTTAATGTTAAGCATATATATTTTATATATATAATGTGCGTGCATAAATATACACATACATATTTTAAAATTGGAATATAATTCGTATACCTTAATACTCCCATTTTTTAAAAGTATACAACTCAATGTATTTTAGTATTTTTACGTGATTATGTATCCATCACCACTATTTCCAGAGCATTTTATCATCCTCCAAAGAAATTCTAAACTTCTTTGCTCTCACTCCCCATTCGCTCTTCCTCTCACCCCCTGGCAACCACTAATCTAGGTTTCATCTCTATGGATGTTCCTATTTTGGACCCTTTATATAAATGGAATTGTATGATACGTAATCTTTTTTGTCTGGCTTCTTTCACTTGCCGTAATGTTTTCGGTGTTCACCCAATTTATAACATGTGCCAGTATTTATCTCTTTGAACGGCTGAGTAATATTCCATTATATGAATTGCCCACAGTTCTTATATGTTCATCAGTTAATAAACATTTGGATTGTTTTCAGTTTGGGTTATTATGGATGATGCTGCTGTGAACAGTCATGTACACACTTTGAATGGACCTACGTTTTCAATTCTCTTAGACCTAGAAGTCAAATTACTGGGTCATTTGGTAATTCTGTGTTTAACTTTTGAGGGATTGCCAAACTGTTTTCCTTAACAGCTGCAGTATTGTAGGTTCCCACCAGCAGTGTAGGAGGGTTCCAGTTTCTCTCCCTCCTCATAAATACTTTGTTGCTTTCTTTCTTTTTTTTTTTAAATCCTAGCCACCTAAATAGATATGAAGCGATGCCTCATTGTGGATTAGATTTGCATTTCCTTACTGGCTGATGATCTGTCCCTGTAGTTATTAGCTGTTTGTACATCTTGGGAAAATGGATTGGGCTGTCTTTCTATTGTTGAGTTATGCGAAGGTTTGACTGTTGCGTGTCCTTCTAGAAGCACGTGTTTAGGGCCTTGGTCCTCAGAGGGGCAGCACTGGGAGCTTATGTGGATGTCTAAGAGAGACAGCCTGGTGGGAGGTCCCGGTCAGTCAGTGGGGCAGCCCTTGAAAGGGTGACTCTATAGTAGTTCCTGTAGTTCCCTCCAGAGGGTTGTCGCAAAAGTCTGAGGCCAGCCGTACCCACTCTGACTTCCTGTTTCGAGATGTGCTTGGCTTGCTCACACCATTGCAATCCACTATAAGGTGATACAGCCAGGGAGAGGGGCTTGCCTGGGCGTGGACCCTGCTGTTTGGACTTCAGGCTTTAAACTGTGAGCTAAATAAACCTCTTTCTTTATAAGGTTAGTCTGTCTCAGATATTTTGTTATAGTAGTGCAAAACTGATTAATATGAATTATAAGGATGCTTTCTAAATTCTGGATACTAGACCCTATTTTTTCATTGGTTGCTTGTGCTTTCAGTGTCATAAACCATTGCCGAATCCAAGGACATGACATTTATACCTATGTGTTTGTTAAGAGTTTGGCTTTAAAAAAGAGGTTAGCTTTTAATATTTACCTCTGTGATCTACTTTGAGTTAATTTTTCTGCATGGTGTGAGGTAAGAGTCCAAATCTCATTTTTTTACATGTGGATATCCGGTTGTCCTAGTGTTATTTGTTAAAAAGACTAGTTTTTCCACATTGAATGATCTTGCCATCATTATTAAAATTCCATTGACCACAGAGGTATGAATTTATTTCTGGACTCTGGACTCTTAATTCTTTTCCTTTGTTCTGTATGTCTCTTCTTATTCCCATACACACTATCTGGATTACTGTAGCTTTGTAATAAATTTTGAGTGTTAAATATATTTTTGCTATGTTTTAGTTCTTTAAAAATTCAGGATTCTTTTTGTCATGTATTATGACCTTAGTAATGAGGCTAGTTCACTACTCAGAAATCTTAATTTAAAACCATTTTTTATTTTAAAATGCTTACTGAGTTAGAACAGTGCTTTTCCGAACTAATAGATGTAGTTGAGTTAAATGACCTCTTCCTATCTTCATATTGGGAAAATGTGTGCTAGTTATGCATTTTATTAGGAGTTGTCTAGAAATGTTATTACTTTCAGAAAAACCAGACCTCATTGGTAGAAGTATTTGGTTGTGTGATCAATCAACTCTTACTGACAACCTGCTGCCAGTTAGCAAAGTTATTGATTTGCAAAGTACTGGGCTGGAGAGCGTGGTTTAATTTCTACTACAAGGATTTTTTCCTAGTTTTCATTCTGATGGATGATTTTGGGAATAGTTGGGTTCAGTATGAACTGTTTTCAAAATGTACTAGTAAAAAGTTTTCTGAAAAAAGAGATCCATGTGTATATTTTCACCTAATGTGATGGTTGTTTTTTAAAGTAATTTGAGGTCTTTGTAGAAAACAAAGTTACCTGGGAATAAATTTACTTTGTAAAATGAAAGTTAGATTACATGGATTAGGAGCAAGGGTGCCATTCGGAATCATTGTCACAGGCTATTTTGTATGTGTCGGATAGACTTACACTGTATGAGAGACTGAATCCAGCAGGCTTTTTAAGGCTTAAATAATCACTTTATGCTTTTTTAAGCCTCGAATACTTGTATATAGATGTATTTTCAACAAATAATAGATATTACTACATAAATATTAGAGATAACAATACACAGGAACAGAACATTGTCTTTGAGTTATGGATCCTGCCACCCCTCTTGCTAGTTGTATAACTTTGAGGTGGTTGCTTAATTTTTCTGAGCCTCCGTCTGTGAAAATGGAGTTTGTGATATTTGTCTCTTGTGAAACTTGGTGTTTGTTTCAAGTGAATAACTTGGTCTTTGACATCTATAAATAACATTATTATTATACTAATGCCTTCGAAAACAACTTGCTTACCTTTTGGGGAAAGGCATGTCTGAGTGACTAGAGTTGTTAAAATCAATTTGAAGATAATGCCAACTTAACTCCTCTGCTTCAGAAGACACTCTCATTCCTGGCTGTTAGTGTGGAGGAGACAGCAAGGAGCAGGTGATAGCTGTCACAGTAGTGCAGGTGCCTGAGGGTGTGACCCAGGAGCTCAGGCTTGGTCGTATTAGGGAGGAGCAGCTTCCTTGAGAAAGTGACCCTGAGCCGAACCTCCAGGAGTAGTAAGTGGGAGCTGCCCAGGTGAAGGCAGGAGGAGGGACAGTACAAAAGCAGAAGAAGGCCTGTCGTGTCTGAGGACAAAGGGAAGAGAAGAAGAGAAGGTTGGCTGCAGCATGGGGCCAGGAGGAGTGAGGAGCGGAGGCTTGTGCGTGGGTGCGTGCATGTTAAGGGGCTGAAAGTTTATCTTAGGAAGAAACTGTAGAAGGATTTTAAACAAGGGAATGATGAAATCAGATTCTTGTAATTCTAAACTCTGCTGGATTTGTGGGATTGGATTAGAGAAGTAAGGGGGTGTGTGTGTGTGTGTGTGTGTCCACGTGCAGTGAGGGCCTCTGGA
Source organism: Hystrix cristata (assembly GCA_004026905.1). Classification (NCBI taxonomy): domain Eukaryota; kingdom Metazoa; phylum Chordata; class Mammalia; order Rodentia; family Hystricidae; genus Hystrix; species Hystrix cristata. Next base: position 24,893 of record PVJO010006940.1, on the reverse strand, counting down.
AGATTCTTGCCTTATTAGGTGAAGGTGATACTTGATTGGTTTAGCAGTAATGGCAGTGGAGATGGAAATAAGTGAATTAATGGGAGACTTTTATAGGCAAGAAAATTACCAGATTTGCTGAGGGTTTGGACATGGGGATGCAGTAATGGGACAAGTGACAGGGATGCCCCTGAGGTTTCTGGCGGGAGCTCTAGGTGGGTGAAGATGTCCTGAGAAGGAGCAAATGAATGGGGGAAAGGTTTTCAAACTCTAGCATACGGTAGAAGAGAAATATCCAAGTGGAACTCAGAAAGCAACTGTGCTAGAGAGAGAAATTGAGAAATTTTAGTAGTACTTAAAGCTGTGGAGATGGGTGGATGATGTCAAGAGATTGTGAGTACTGAGTGAGAGAGACCCAGGGTTGCTCCCCAGAGAGTGGCAGCATCTGGAGGAGCACCTGGAGGAGGAGGAATCCCTGCCTGAGAGGGCAGCACCCCAGAAGGCAGCAGCATGAGACCTGTGTGCAGGGCCAGGGGATGGGGCTGCAGAACCTTCTGCGTGTTTGAGATGAGAAATAATCATCATTCCTTGGATTTGCGAAGAGCAGTTTACTTGAGGTGGAAGAATTAGAAAGAGATTGGAGGGGCTTGGAGGTCAGTGGTGAGTGCGAAGGGATAAAATGGAAACAAGGATGCCTGACTCTCCAGAAGTGAGGCCCCGAAGGAATAGAGGGCAGTAGTTGCAGGAGGCATACAGGATCAAGAGGAGTCTCTTGAACATTTTATTTTTAAGATGGAAAAGTCTAGATCCTGACCCAGGCTTGTACCTGGTGGAACAGAGGTCGTTTACTTACACAGCTAATGTGCTCTGTCCTTGGTGAGGGTCGAATGAGAGAATGTCTAGCAGTGTTCAGTGTGTGGAAAGCTCTTAAATGTTGGCTCTGGTGGAGGACACAGGCAGAGAGGTCCAGAGCCTCCGTGATATGGTCCTTTCCATTTGGTAGTGAAGCCACTCTCCCACAACCCCCTGTGTTTTCTCATTTACATTCTTCCTTTCCCTGAAATCTGTTCTCCTTGTTTGAAAACTTCTACCTGCCTATGTAATCCCACAGCACTCTTCGCCACTGCTCCAGTTCCCACCTGCTCCTTTTTTCTCAGCCTCTTTGGCATCTCCTCTCCAGTGCTGCTTAACTATTGGGCCGAGATTTCCAAAATTTCCCACAGTGCTGGGAGTCATCCCTCAGGGTCAGGAATCCACGCCCAGATTAAGAGCCATCTGTGGATGAATACATAACGTGTCTTGTAATACGAGCTAATATTTTCCTAGTGTATGTAGCTTCTGTTTTGGTTAATAAGAAATCCTTTAAAAGCCTTGTAGGCTTTACTTGTTTTGTTATGGAAATTTTCACTCAGTGCTAGAAGAACTACCTTACAGAGATCTACTGCATTTTTTGGCGTTAAAAGAATGTTCGTACTTGAAAAGGTTAGGAATCCCTGCTCTACATTGTATAACCTTTGGAGTTCTGCTTCATGTTCTTCACCATTTTACCTTTGCTGTTCTTCTCCTTTTAACTTGTCAGTTGCTTAAGGGCAGGAGTTGTGGTTCTTTCTTCTTAAAATACTTTACTAGAGAGGTTGGCGAACTGCAGTGCTTGGGCTGAATCCAGCTCACTTCCCATGTTGTCAGTCCCCTCCAGCTAAGAAGGGTTTACAGCTGAACGTTTGCAGTCAATCTGGTGATATAAAAACACTAATTTCGTACTCCAGTTAAGCAGGATATTATCTCTTTGAAGAATTCATTCTTATTTGTAGATCTGTATTTCAAAGTTATATTGAATTATTTTTATATTTTGTTTCATCAGTGAAAATCTTGTTAAAATGTTAGAAAATGTCATATAAGCACCTATGTAGTATCCTCACTTTTGCCTCTTGGCCTTCATATCCTGAAATTTTTACCATGACCCTTTTTAAGAAAGTTTGCCAACCCTTGCTTTAGTAGTAGTTCCCAAATTTGTCTACATATCTGTTATCTGAGGGGCAAAGCCCCAAATTTGGGAACTACTACTAAAGCAAGGGTTGGAGATCTATCTATCTATCTATCTATCTATCTATCTATCTATCTATCTATATATATATATATATATCTCCTCTCCCTGGAGATTTGGGTGTGGCGCCTGGGAACTCCCATTTTTAACATACTGTTGAGTTGTTGGGAATCACTGCCTTTTAATGCTTTCTTGGGATCAACCCCAAGAGATAATGAATATTAACCTACATGTCAGAAGATAACTTACTCTCTTTATCTACTAGTTATGAGACTTTATATCCAACTAATTACTCATTCTACAGGTTTCTAAAATTTGTAGTTCTGTTACGTATACACAGTTTTTTTTTACTTTCCACAGCCGTAGTTCTTTTATGTTTTGGGAGTTGTGAGAATCTCTTTCAGAATCAAATGAAAGTTATTCCCCTCTCAGAGTAGTGCACCTGTCATAGTTTCCTGTGGCTGTAAGAACAGTTTGCTACAGGAATGCTTTAAAAATGGACATGGACTGTCTGTGCCTCTTCTGGCCTCTGGGCTCTGTTCTGGGGGTGGCTGTGTCACTTAGTCTGGCTTCCAGGTCACACTACCATCTCCTCTTCTGGATGCATTTCTTCTGAGGACAGGTATACCTGGATGTATTGTCTGTCTGGATAATCCAAGATAAGTGCTCTCTCCAAGGCGCCTGACTTAATCACAGTTTTACCACTTACTGTAAATTCACGGGTCATAGGGACTTGACATGGACATCGGGGGCACATTTTTTTGGCTTTCTACAGACCTTTTGCATATGCTCACAGTTTTACGGTTTCAAGGACTACAGCTCTTTGAAGTCCATTTACAGACCCCGTGGACTCTAGGCTTGGATTCTTGGTGTATTCTAATTATGTAATCTCTGTTCTCTCCTGTCTTACTTTCTTCCAGTCTTCAAACTACTAATACCTGTCTTGAAATGATGGGTTTTTTTCTTGTGACCTTGGATTCTTCAATTTATAGTTTGCTGTTTGAGTTAATTTCTCATTTCTCTGATTCCTTTAGGAACTATTAGTCCTCTGATAAGACTTATTTTGGAAAAAAAAAAAGCCTATTCTGTTTACTTCATTGTACGGTAAAGTGAGTAACATTTATGCAAATGGTAGACCCTTGTAATGCCTCCAGTGAGAAGAGAAGCCCTGGTGAGTACCTGATGTGCCAGGGCTTCAGTGCTTTCACGTGCCTTCTTGTTTAGTGCTGAAAGCGCGCCTGAGAGGGCATGTCAGCCCCAGTGGAGAGAGCGCACAAGAGGACAGGAGGAAGGGAGCTCTTTGCATGTGTGGAAAATAGAGCTAGCATGGTGGAGCCCCTCTGATTGCAGGTCTGCCAGGAGAGCACGTGCGTGCACGTTCAGCAGCACGGTTGTGGGTCTCAGGTGGGGAGGACAGTCTGTGCTTTGATATCTGAGATTTTAGCCAGCTTTACGTCCTCACTTAGAGTATTATTTTGCCTGAGGGTCTCGTCTTATGCTTAGCTTTAAGGCTGATACCTGGTTTGAATGTCCTTTAGGAATCCTGTAGACATACAGAGGTTATGAATGAAAGCCCTTTCCAGTGGGAAAATGTTACTGGTATGTAGTACAGTTAATTATTTTCTCATTTGATCATATTCTTAGTACTTTCTTCTCTTCCTTTCTTAGGTTTCACATTTTGGGAATGGGGCCAACCCTCAAACCAGAGGCTACTTTAACCCCAACTGTGAATTTCTTTGCTGAAGGTCTCCTGGGCATTTGGCTGGTATGAGTGCTCGTGTCCTGCTTTCTGCTCTTTGGATTGAATGGGCTTCCCCCACTTTGTATAGAGCAGCTTCTCTTAGGATCTCTGCACTCGTGAAAGCTTTGTGAGCAGTTCTCTTTCCCAGATCAGTTTGTGATGCCTCTCTTTGCTCTGGATTTGGTTGGTACTGTACTACACCTTTCCCTTTTATCTTATCGCTCTCCCTGATTTATTCAGCCCCTCATTCAGCTGTGGAGAGTCTCTTATCCAAGGCTAATATCCAACGTTTCTTGCTTCATCTTGATATTTATATCTCCCTCTGTCTTTGCTCTTCCGAGATATAAAAATACTAACGGCATTCTTTAGAACAAAATGTAACTGGACATGATGGTGCATACCTGTAATTCCAGTACTCTGGAAGGCTGAGGCAGGAAGATCACAAGTTCAAACCCAGCCTGGCCATCTTAGACACTGTTTTAAAAATAAAAATTAAAATTAAAAAGGGCTGAAGATGTAGCTCAGTGTAAAAGCCCTGGGTTCAATCCCGAGTACCCTCCAAGAGCTCCACATGACAGCCTTCATGCCTTCTCTCATATTGTTGATTCTTTGAATCTGCTGGGTTTTGGTTACCATAATACTGAGAATTCTGGTGCTCTAATAGGCTTGCTCCCCAAGTCTTCAGCCTTTTCTTTCTTCCCCTTTGTTCCTACTACAGTATAAAATGTTCCTCCTGCCAAGAGCGAATCCTTTCGTGTGGATTCCGTTCCTTCCTGCTTACTCAAGAACCTTCCTCCATTGTTAATCTCCTCTTCCTTTAATAAATATTCTCAAATTTTTCATTATAATCGTGTGTTGCTCCATGACAGAGATATTTTCTGAAAAATTTGACTCTGGGCACTTTCGTCCTTGGGCAAGCTTCATAGAGTGTACCATCCTTACACAAACGCAAATCACACACCTCAGCCGTGTGATAGAGCCCCCGCAGTTTATGCGGCCTGCTGCTGACCAAAGCTTTGTTACATACACGCAGCCGGACGCTTAAAGAATTAGAACTGTGTGGTGGTCTGGGTCTGTGTTCTGACTGGAGCTGTGTTCTGACCTACCGGGGTGGTGGCTGGTTTAAACACAGTCCTCCTGCCTCCTTCTGTCATGATGGGAGCCTGCTTTCCTTGGCGTTGCCAGCGCGTGACTTAAAAGGAATTTATATCCCCCCGCCGAAACTCGGGCATCTGGCTGTAAGCAATTCCATAAGCTGAGCTTGTGTTCACAGGTACCACCTCATTTCTGCTTCAGAAGACCTCTCTCTGGGCTTGTTCCCCACGTTGTCGGTATCTCTTCCCTTCATGTTTCAGCTCACAAGCATTTCTTCTTTGCTAGCCCCCATGGTACATATTTTCATGGACATTTTATTATTCTCCAGTTTGTCTCTTATTCCCAGAAAGTGAGCAGACTCCTTGAGGACAGGGATCATATATACCCTGTTAAAAATTTGGTTTAGCAGGATATGGTGATACACATCTGTAATCCTAGCACTCTGGGGGGCTGAGGCAGGGGGATCCCAAGTTCAAGCCCAGCCTGGGCAACTTAGGGAGACCCTGCCTCAGTATTTAAAGAAAAAGAAATAAACAAAGGTCCAGGGGGATAGCTCCGTGTGAAGGCTTTAAATTCAATACTTAGTACCAAAAAGAAAAAAAAAAAGTTGGCTAAAGTTTTATATCTATATTTAAAGAATTAAACTCCTGCAGCTCAGTGAGGTGCTGGCACGATGGTGGGCACATGAGAGCTGAAATGACAGGGAACAGTGGAGTCCCAGCTCCACTCTCGTGCCTGTGCCAGGTGCACAGCTGTGACTGGGCAGGCAGGCATATTGCACGCACTGTCTGAAATGTTTGTCTGCACTTTTTTCTTCTTTCCCTCTACCTTCTCTTTCTGCACCTTCTACTTCGTCTCTCTTTTTCTTTTGCTAAGATCAAATACTTGAATTTCGTAAGTCAGTTGCTTCATGATAGAATTGCAGCACACCTTGTATCTCCCGCAGCGGTAGAACCTTGTGTCTCTGCGAAGAGAATAAACTCAGGTGAATGAATGAATGTGTCAGTGAGTGCCTTGGAGGGTAGTGAGCAGGCGGTGGTGCAGATTAATTACACCTACCATCTGTGTTTCTCTTTGTAGCTCTTCGATCAGGCAAGGAGCAACCACAGGGTTCTCTTCCTGTTGGTTTAAAATACCTGTGAAGTTGCCAACCATGGTGGCACACACCTATAATCCCAGAACTCTGGAGGCTGAGGCAGGAGGATTGCCAAGGGTTCAAGGCCAACCTGGACTACATAGGGAGTTCAAGGTCAGCTTTAACTATTACAGTGAGACCCTGTCTCAAAAATCCAAAAAAAGAAAAAAAATACCTGTGAAGCAAAGGGTTTGGATGAAAATATCTCTTAAGTTCTTTTCAAGCTCTAAATTTCGTTTATATCAAAACCCTACTGTATATCATAGTCAGAGAGCGCTCAGCAGAACAGAGAGACACCTACACGGTGCACGCACTTCCTGGAGATTTGGTGTCAGTTCTTTAGATTTAAGAGAGCAGAATTTCCATTTTCCAGTTACTCGTTTTAGGAATCTAAGGCAGATACTACTTCATTTCGTTACTTAAAGTTTTCCCAATGGACTAAAATTAAAGTAATTTTGATTTAAATTCAAATTCCTACATTCAGTATAGTGTTCCGTGGGCCAATTATAGATAAAGGAATTCCTTAAAAAGTTGAGAAGAAAAACCTTTGAGCAAGTTGAGAATTTTGCACTAGGGTTAAGTACTATTACTGGGATAGACTATAGAAAGGAATTTAAGATGTCATGTCTCACCTGCCTCAGCACTAAGTGATTTAATAAAGTAAACTCGAGCCAGGCTACTTTGGGGGAGAGGCTGTTAGATAGTGAGCATCAGAGGTTAAACATTTAAGAGACAAAGAGGGTAGTCCATTTAATAATATATTCTATTACTTGAATTTGGAGGAAAAAAATATTTACTATCGGGCTGTATGGGCCTCTAGGAGCAGTAAATTGTGGGGAAGGTACTAGGAAATGTGTGAGGGAACCTAATGGAAGATAAGGGTTGCTTTAGTAAGGTTTGTCTGTGCAAACTTGTCTGCATGTCGGCTCCCCGTTTCTGGTGATGAAGACATTCTTTTCTGGCACCAGGGACTACCTTTCTCGTGGGGCATTTATTTCTTGCTTCTAGGCAGAAAGGCTGAAGACACAGAGCTCTTCTCACACCTGCTGTTTCTCGATTGTCTTCAGCTCAAAATAACCAATATGCCAGAGTGACATAATTTGGAGTAGCATGTTATGATCCCTTCAGCTGTCTATCTGATGTCGTTTTAGGAATAAAGGCCTAAAAAGTTGATTGGTAGCCATGCGAGTGGCTGAGACTTGTTGACAGTGAGTCTCATCGTAGGATGATACTGTTGGAACATTTCATTGGGCAAATCTGAGTTATCAGCAGGTCTTTCTTGAGCTGGTAGGATTTCCTAGAGGAGATACCTCCATACTTCATTTCTTGTGAGCTGAGTGGGTAAAGGATGGAGATGGGAGAGATGAGTCTTAAGCGCAAGTTTCCCTAGTCTTAAGGTCATCAGGATGATTCTCATGTGTTGTTCAATCTCACCTTGGTTTTACCTCCGCCTTATATTGACCTATTTTATTTTAATCCCTTTAACTTAGTGGTTTACAGCACAGGAGTAGAGACAGGATGTTTAGAATTGCCTTTTTGGTTGAAACAGAGACTGTTGGCTAGAGATACTAACAATTTTGCAATGTAATGACTATAAGAGTAAGAATTGCTTCATCCAGAATGTCATTAGCTCCCCTTTTTGGAAACAATACAGGTCTAACTTAAAGCAAATTTCAGGGTTAGTTAAAGCTAATTAGCAGTTATTATTTCTTATTTTACTGCTCTTCCTTAATTCGTGTTTGCAAGTGATAATTCTAATTTTAATATTTGAAAGTGGAATTCCAAAGTTTTCTTTTAAGTAAGAAGACTAGTTAGAAGGTCACTGCAGAAATCCACAGAAGAATTACTGGTGGCTTGGACTAGAGTGATATTTTTAACAGAGAGAAATGGGATGCAGGATGTGTTTTGTAGGAAGAGTTCATAGCATTTAGAGATGAATTAAATATGAAGGGTTATGGAAAGGGAGTAACCAAAGGTGGTCTGAATTTTTGTCTTGAGATAACTCAGGGCACAAGTCATTTACTAAGATGGGAAAAATTAGGGAAAAGAGCCAAGTCTACATTAAGCATATTAAATTTAAGATATCTGTGTCTGGACCCAAAGATAATGTTGAGTTTTCTTAAATATCCATTGCTTCTTTAGACATGTGTATTCATCAGCTGTCATTCAGAAAACACGGATTCTTTAGCGGTACCCTCTCTACCCCTCCTGTTGCAGCCGCCTACCAACCTTATTTGTTGAGGGCTCTGGGACATGACTTGCCTACTCTGCATAATCATGTACAACCTGAGGAGCTGCCCTGCACGAGCAGTCGATCCAGGTCCCTGTCCTCAAGGCTCCTGGCCTGTCAGCAGTGACCGTAGGATACAGTGGTTTTAAATCCTACTTCCTGCTTCCTGACCATGTGACTGAACACAATGCTTAACCTTTTATGTCTTGTCTCCTCATTTGTAAATTGGGGATAATACTATCTGTACCTTTGCGGTTTTATGAAGATTAAATAAGAAAAAGAAAACAATGATTACTAAATACCAATGCCTGGCATAGAGTAAGCATTCCATAAATGCCAGCTATTAAGATTATTATTGTTTACTTAAGTATCTACTTAATAATATATGCTACTATTAATATATTAACACCTTGAAGCTTACCCCCAAGTCTTAAATTTTAAATGCCCAAAATGGATACTTACCCTGATTTCCTAGTGGTGCAGTATACTTCATTTAAAAAGAATAAAATAAAACTTAACAGTTCTCTAATTATAGTGGTACTTAGTTAGAAGGAAACATCAGCCCAGGCGCTGCCTTCTGGAAGTTTGAATAGAGTGCTGTGAAGACCATGATCAGGTGGTCTCAGGTGGCAACTCCCCCTTTCCTGGTTTCACCCCTTGCCTGGCTTTTCCTCCCCCGGCCCCCTGCTAAGCCACTCTCCCCAGCCTTCCCTTCACTCGCACTCTTCCCCATTAGCCCGGGAAACCTCTAACCTTGGGGAAATTCAGCCCAGTGTGCCTGTGCCGTGGCCTGCGGAAAGCTGTGGTTTCTGAGCAAGGCGAGGTTCCCTCATGGGGTATTTGGCTCTTAGGTCTTCACTATTCACATCAGAAGGCGAATCCTGCATGACACAGAAGGCAGATGGCTCTTTTAGTCACAAAAGGAAGTTCGCCGTCCTATAATTCAATTGTGCAGGATCTCTGGGGTACTATTGGTTATATCTATTCACTTTGACAGTATGTTTGAGTGGTATTAATGATATTAACAGTGGTTTATAAATGAGAAAGCTAAGGCATAAAATGATAAAATAGTTGCAGGCATAATTCTTTTAGAGCCTTGGAAAAGGAAGTTATAGTTTTATATGAAGCAAACTTCACATTAATTCTGTTTTATAAGTCAATATAATGGCTTCAGCAGCACAGTTTTTAAGGAGTTTTTCACGAGTTATTATTTGTTTTCTTTCTGAGATGTGATTATTTCTAATCTGTAACTTTTGGATACCTATGTTAGAGGGTGTTTGTGTAGTAGGTGATAATCTTTACCTCTTCTTTAATAAGAAGTTCAAACTCATTATGACTGGAAGACTTCCAGTTGTGACTCAGGTGCCCTTTCATTCCCTTTAGAAATAGTGAGCCTGACCCAGTTCTTTTTTGAGAATTCATCTCAAAGAACAGTGTGTTAGAATATTTCTGTCCTTCTAATCAAGTGGAGCTTAAGAACTGGCAAGTGTCCATGGTTTCTGTCCTTTGACATGAGAATAATCCTATCCCTTGGTTGAGATTTAGCTTTATTATTATATTTACTGGACCTGGGATATAAGGATGCTATCCAAGGAGCGTAACTATTCAATACATAAAATAAATTGTTACTTCTCTACAATTTTTCTCTTATGTTTGTTAGTGATTCAACTTTTTAACAGTGATCATGAACATGTTCTAAGAGAAGAATGCCATACATATTGGAAATTACATTTTTTATCGAATAAAATTTGGATTATTACCAAATTCAGTATGACTTTATTGCTGTATTAGGATAGTTTCTTGATTAAAAAATTGATTTTCATTTTGATTTTGTGTAGTGTGTGAGTCTTAATAAATTGACATTTAGTCCGAAAGTAAGTCTTAGCTAAGTTCTGGTTAAGAGATAAAATATGTGTAGGACTAACCCGTAATGATTATACTATTTTGAGAGTATTTGGAAACGCACATTGAGAACCATATATAATGTTAGATGCATGATAAAATTTTCTAGATATTAAAAGTATAATGCAGTTCTTTTCTTATACTTGATAAGAAAAAGAGTATAATCTTGGGAGAAATAGCAGGGAAAGGGGAGAGGATGGGAAAGTTGGGGTGGAGTATTATATTAATTTCTTAAGGGTACCATAACAGTACTGTGAGTTGGGTGGCTTGAACAACAGACCTTTATTCTTCACAGTTCCACAGGTCAAAATCTGAAATCCAGACACTAGCAGAGCTGTTCTCTCTCTGCAGGATCCTTCCTTTTCTCTTCCTGGCTTCTGGTGGTTGTCTAGGTCGCCGGCTTGTAAATAGGTCCCTCCAGTCTCTGCCTCTGTCATTTTCACCTGGTGTTCTTCCCCTGTTTGTCCATGTCCAGATTGCTCCCTTAAAAGAGCGGCAGTCAGGTGGCTCTGTAGCTTTTGGGTCTGTGGTGGGAGCATTTGGTGTAGCAAAACCACTCACCTCATGGCAGCTGGGAAGCAGAGAGAGGAAAGGACGGGGTCCTAGTAACTCCTGTAGGCAGCACCCAGTGACCTGCCCTCCTGCCCTGAGGTCCACCTCCCGAAGGTGCTGCCACCTCCCACGAGCACCACAGGCTGGCGACCAGGCCTTGAGCACATGGGCCTTGGAAGCCCTAGAGATTCAGACCACAACAGCAACGCACACATCTTACTCCTCCTTTAAAAAGATGAGCTATATTATATACACTGTTCTGTGATTTGCCTTGCTTTAGTTGGTCCAATGATGCAGTGGAAAAACAGAACTCAAGCCCAGTTTCTCCTGCCCTACTCACTGCATAGATCATATCTGGCACTAGATGTGGGCCCACTTCTCCCACAAACCAACCAAGCAGCCAGTTTTGCAGCGGACTCCAGCCGGGTGCCCTCTAGTGCGTCTCGCTGACACCAGCGACCTGGAGATTGCCATCAGATCCCACAGGTTGCGGGCTTTGTCCCCAGCACTGCCTCCACACTTCACTGACAAATTCAGGTTGTTTGACCTGTGCCTCTGGCTGGCTGACTGTAAAATCGGGCTCCCCACACTACACCTCGGGTTCTGTTAATTTGCTGGAGCAGCTCACAGAACTCAGGGAAACATATTTCACATGTAAAACATATTTATAAAGGAAGGCACAAAGAATGAGGCAAAGAGATTTCATGGGGCAGGACGTAAGGGCAGGGTGCAGCCTCCATGCCTTCTCAGAGCCCACCCTCCAGGAACCTTGCGCTCAGCTCTTGGAGCCCCATGTTGTTTTTCCAGGGACTTGGTGCATGTCTGATGCTAGTAGGTGGGTGGAGAAACCCAGCAAGACCTCTCTTCAGCATTCCTTCTCTTAGGTGTGAGTCAGGACCCCTTCTGAAATTGGAGCCTTACCCTCTACTGTCAGACACAGTAGGTCAGGAAAAGGCAGGGGAGATTAGTTATTGTGACTCACCAAAGGGAAGATAAATTCTAGTTTCTATAGCCTGCCTTGGAGAGGAAGTTATGAGCCAAGACCTTAAACAAAAGCCCCAAAATATGTATATTAGAGTTGGTAATATGGTTTTATGGGGATTAGTGTATAGAGATACCCTTCATTCTTTTAATGGATTTATTCTCTTATAATTTTCATGTCTATTCTCCTTGTTGGTAAACATTTAAGTTGTAATACATATCCTTTATTCCTATTTTTTTTGCCTATTTGGCCGATCCTATTTGGATTCTGTAGGATAAATTCTAAGAAATAGAACTTCTAAATCAAAGGTGTGACCATATTATATTTTGAAGTTAATTCAGGGCTCTATAAAATATATCAGCGTTCTGGTGTTTATAGGAAATAGTCTGAGTTCTAAACCTTCAGAAGTTTTAGCTAGGTGACATACAGTAATATAGTCACTTTTTTCTAATAGAAATTTTCCGGTCCTATAAAAATTTTTAAGATGATACTTTGAAACTTTTTACTCTTACAGTGATGGAATGGGGAGAAGATGTTAAAGCAATTTCAAAAGATGAAGCCGTGATGTTGGTGAACCATCAGTCCACGGGAGATGTGTGCACGCTGATGATGTGCCTGCAGGACAAAGGACTGGTAAGGTCACCTGCAGGCCATCGCAGACATCCGGGTGGGAGGGCCAGCCTCACTATGGCGTGAAACAAGCTTAAACTTAATAAGTACATTTCTACTGAAAACTTACAAAATATTAAACAAAAAAATGTATCATCCTAAGTCACTCCAGGAGAGGGGTTTAGATTCTTAAAAAAATAACTGGCACGATGTGAATTATGACTCATTAACTTTTTTAAAAATAATTACTGGGGTGAAAACAAAATCATTATAGTTCAAATTAAAGGCTATCTCAAGGTGAAGTGATATGTTGCCTGTCTGAAAACTATAAACACACAAACAAAAGTATTGTTCGAAGATAGGAGAGTAAAATTAATCAGTGAATTAGGCAGTTTTGCAAATCTTTAGCCTGAACAAAATAAGGTCCATGTTATTTTGAATTTCATTTGCGAAGTCAATCGAAAAGAAAGATATTAGGCTTGTTTTACCTAGTGTTACTGTAACTATGCCTGCACTGTTGATTTTTACATTGCTTGTATCAAAAATTAAAATATATCACTATATAAGGTAGATGTTAAATATAAATTCCATCTTCAGTGCCCAGAAAACCTATCCCAGATGACAGGAAAGCCAGCCTGGGCAGCCAGGTAGTGGGCACAAGGCCAGGTTTTGCTCTGATCCTGGGAACACTGGGAATTTTTCCTGCAGAGGTCATTGAAATTTCTCACCTGTATCAGTGGCATGAAAAGCAAGAGTATTCTGGACAGTAATTCATTTAATTGTAAGACATTTTGAAATTAAAACATACACAAAAATAAATTTTGTCTTTATCATTAGAAGTTGACGAAGTTGGGGTTGGGGATTTAGCTCAGAAGGCCCCGAGTTCAATCCCCAGCACCCAAAAAACAAAACAATAACAAAAAAGACATTAATGAAGTTGCTTCATAGAAAACTGAACAAATAGTGTTTAAAATTAATGGAGTTAATGTTTGTCCCAGTAGTAAGGAAACAAATCGATAGTTGCTCACCAAGTGTTTAGTCTTCGGGGTCAGTGGCTGCAGGAAGTACAGACACCACCCTTCTTGAGGGTCCCGTCGTCCAGGGAAGGGGGAGGATGGGGTCGCAAGCAGTGCTTACCTGCAGGCAGGAGGGCTTTATTGGCGGGTATGCGAGCTCATGACACACCTGACAGACCTACAAGACTTTGCAGAGGAGGCGAACCTGAACTTGGCTGAAAAGGATGAGTGGAGTCCAGTTAGGTCAAAGGTGAAGCCAGGGCCTTCTTCCTTAATGAAATGACCTTGGCAAAAAAAAGGAGGTGCCAATAAGCCTATTTTATTTATTAGGTCCTGGAGATTTTGATTTACTAGGTTAGGGCAGCATCAGAAAATGAAGGGAGATTTAGGGAAGCTGTGGGGAGTGGGGATGTGGCTCAGTGCCAGAGGTCTTGCCTAGCATGCCATGGGTTCCATACCCAGCACCACAAAATAAATAAGTAAATAAAAGTGTACCTGGTCATCGTAGAATCTGTTTTTCTTATTTATCTGGAAAGTAGAAGTGTAATCTTTCCAGAACATGAAATAAATGCAATCCTTTCTTATACTCAGAATCTTAAATTGTTAAAAGAATACTACTGTGTAAATATATTGCATTTATGATAATACTTACTGCTTGTTTCTTAAATTCATGATGTTAAAATCTTGTAAAAACTATATGACTTCCTGTAAAAAAGAGACCCTAATTAGCTAACATTTTTGTTCTCCTTGATGTGATAATTGCATTTATAGTGATTATTCTGAGGGCATACCAGTGTCCTTGAGTGGATTCAGTTGATTCACTGAATTCAGTTGATTTACTGTGTACTGATCCTTTTTTTCAGGAATAGGAGATGTAGAATAAATTGCTATTTTCTAACTGTGCTGGTACCTTTTTAGTAAGTATCTGTGAAGTGAGGAGTCGTGTTCTCTTAGACAACTCGTGATAAAACTTAGAATTTTTATTTCTGTCAAGAGAGTTTTATTAAATATTTAATAAACATTTATTGGCTTATAACATTTCCCCTAAAATAAGTTACGACGGAATTATTTATGCAAATCTCAGAAGATAGCTTGGCTGTCTTTACTGAATTTGGTATTTGTTTTAGGTGACCCTTCTAATTGAAGAGGTAAATCTGCTATGAATAGATTAAGCATAAAAGCCAATTATTGTAGTGTTGGTATTTTAAACTCAAAGACCGATAAATTGCAGCTGCACTTCATACAGTATAGAAAGTTGAAATGTTTTATAGGTTGAATCAGTTTTTTGGTTTGTTTGTTTCTTGGGTCACTTTTCAACGGATTCTATTTAGCTCACACCTTGATTGATTTAAACAAAGTTGTCATTGCAAAACAAAAAGGAAAGAGGGCATTCTGGTGATTACTCTGCATTAATTAATGCAGTGACTCAGTTCTTCACTTGGCACAGATCTTTCTTCTTATGTTTTTAATTTTTAAAAGTGATTTACTACCTAATGGAGTTGTTTCACTGGAAATTTAAGTCAGAAGCTGTAGTGCTATGTGCCTGTGGACTCTGTAATCTTTTGTAAAAGCAGCCTATGAGGGGCTGAGAATTTAGGTCAGTGGTTAGAGTGCTTGCCTTGCAAGCAGAAGGCCCTGAGTTCGATCCTCAGCACCAAAAACAAAAACAAAGAAACAAACAAAAAACAAAAAAAGCAGCCCATAAGTGCTTGGAAGGAGTGTTTATGTTTTGATTCCCAAAGGAAACCAAAGCACAGCTCATTGCATTCTACACTGAGGTTGTAGCTTTTGCTTTATTTAAGGCTTATAACAAGAAATGCTGTTTCCTCAGCAGGAAAGAACAATTAAGCAGTTCATTTAATTAGATCCTGTGTATACTTAGTTTTCATTTCTAAATTTGCTTGAAATGAAGTCTTCTTCTCCATATGGGAATTAGCTCTTGTCAGCAATGGATAATATTTTTGTGATTAACAACTGAAAGATTATAATTATTTTTATGCTGGCACAGAGTATAACCTTGCATAAATTAATGAGTGTTTTTCATAACAATAGAATGCATAAACCATTCTATTAAATTATTTTTAAAATATTCTTATTTTGGACGTTGACTTTTTATACTTTAGACATTAATGTATACTCACATTTTTTAAAGCTTTAGTGCTTATTAATTACACATATATTCTTAATTTTGCTAACTTTAACCATTTTATTGCATTAATTCAAAATAATTTTACAAGTTATATAAGAATAGCCAGAGACCTTGTTTAAGGTAGAACAGATTTGAAACCATTAAATCGAAATTTATATTCAGCGTCATTTGTTACACAATGATATATATGTGTGTGTGTGTGTATTTGTATCATACATGTGCATATACAAACACATCACATCTATCTATGTATGCATGACTTAAGATTCCAACACTTGAAATTAAGACCTGTACTCTAGGGTAACATACTATAAATGTAGAAAGAGTATTAGATTTAAAATATTTAGGTTAATTATGAATATACCTAGCCAAGTGTAGCGGTGCACACCTGTAATCCCAGCACTTGGTATGCTGAGGCAGGAGGATCACCAAGAATTTGAGGTCAACTTGGTCTATGTAGTGAGTTCAAGGCCAGTTTGGCCTACAGAGCAAGACCCTGTCCCCCCCAAAAAAGGGGTATACCTAGATAATTATATTTGAAACTTGGCTAGATTGTAGTCAGGTGGCTTCTCTTTACTTATCTCTCACTTTTATATATTGTAGGTTGTTGCTCAGATGATGTGGTTGATGGATCATATTTTTAAGTATACAAACTTCGGGATTGTGTCTCTAATTCACGGAGACTTCTTTATAAGACAGGTGAGTAATGAGCACTCTTTTTCACAGTGACAGCCTAGTCACAGAGACCCTTCAGAGGGGATAACAGGGGATACACTAAGGAGAGCCACTTCCGGATATGGAGGAGCTCTTCCACTGAACCTCCACTCTGTGAGCATTTACTTCAGGCTTGATTGGGTAACCCTGAACAGAAAGGTGCTTGTGCCACAAATGTGCTAGTCTCCCCCTCAACTGGAGGTGCGATTCAGCTTAGTGAACATTCAGCACACATCTGCCACATTCCTTTGCTCTTCAGCTTCTAGACATGCTCAGAGTTCCTTGTTTTTCAAATGAAAATAATGGCTGTTATGTAATCCCTCTCAGACAGTTGTAGGGATTAAATAATGTAATACACATAATGCATTCAGAGCAGTACCTGTGACCTTCATCATCGTTTTTATTATGATCACCACGATCACTAGCAATATTGTCACTATCATTTTATTCATAGGGCCCTCCTATATGGTACAGAAAATACCTCAGTTACCGGTAGGGAGGTTAATTAATTACTTATAGGAAATGTCACGGGAATTTATAGTAGGAAAAGTGAGTACATCCAATTTCTGTGACACAAGAAAAACTTTAGTGGAGAAAATGATACTTGACCTAAATTTTATTTATTTATTTATTTATTTATTTATTTATTTATTTTTGTGGTGCCAGGGATCGAACTCAGGCCCTTGTGCTTGCAAGGCAAGCACTCTAATCACTGAGCTAAATCCCCAGCCCCTTGACCTAAATTTTAAAGAGGGTATGAATTTGATGGACGAAGGTGCGTCGGGAAGGGCCCCAAGTATAAGAGATAGTGTAAGAAGAAGACTCATAACCTCTTAATCCCGTGAGGGTTGCATTATAGTATGTCCCTGGTATGCTAACAATATCACCTACCCCATTTCTCCTAAATGGAAACCCACAGGATGGTAATGTACAGTTTCTATGTGTGATGATGTCACAGTTGCTTGGTGTTTACATATTAGCAATTTTAACCTGGATTATGAGATGCTTTGCACGTAAGTACTAAATAACTGGCAAATCAAATGAAGCTGCTTCTAAGAGTCACAAATTCAGAAATAAGCTAGAAATGGGTAGAAAACTTCTAAGCTGTGTGAAAATAGGTATCACGAAAACATCTACGTTGCTGCACACAGTTTTATGTATAGAACAGTCTGATCTTTTGTTTACATGCTCTGCCATTCTCGGGTTTCTTCTGGAAACACTTGGTGGCCTCCCAAGCAGAGTGGTAAGTGGAAGCTCGGGCTGGATCCCCAGGAAGAAGTGGTGACGGGCTTTGGCCGCGAGGTCAAGACAAAGTAAACAGTGAGCAGAACATCATAATGCAGACCCGAGCCCAGCCCCTCAGAGACGGCAGCAGAACCAGTGGTCAGAAAGCTTAGCACTGAGACCCGCGGAAGCTGTCTGGTCCCTGCATGCAGCGTGCGGGTCTGGTTTACAGTGCACAAACAGTTGATCCTAGATGATATTCTGCTTCGAGTTGAGCCCAGTGTGCTTTGTAGGGATAGCAGTGAAAAATTCTGCACGCTGATATATTTTCCTTGTTATCACAATGTAGATTTTGCATAAATAAAGACTGTTTTTCAAGTTACCTGGGAGATTTGCAAATTCATTTTTCAAGAGCAACATTTACCCTCAGAAATTAGTTAATAAAAATCTGTAGCATGGGGCAAGGTGGGGTGGGTAAATAGAAAAAATATTAATGTCTTAAAAATAATCCCCTGGGACTTTGCTGCTAGACCATTTTTGGAAAGATCTTCTAGAAATAGTAAAAATATTTCACACGTAGCTTCGGGAACTGGAATGTTCTCTTAGTCGTAATCAGTTGAATTCAGTGAACGAGCTAAAAAAAAGTCTTTCATGTTTCGCATTTGGGATACATTTAATCTGAAGAATGAGAGCATACTAATTATTATGAGGAACTTCTGTAATGATGTTGGCTGGAAATTATTAACAAATTAATCTTTCTGAAAGGAAGAGCCTTCATGGTATTTAGTTGTTGGTTTGGGGCCTTCCTGCAGGTTTTCCTGGACCCGGCTCTCAGTCTTCAGCTCGTCCTGTTTCCTCTCCTCCCTCACAGCTCAGACCCAGCCCGTCGCAGTGTCCCTCGACTTCCCTTGCATGCACCACATCTCCTGAGGGCCCTGTCGTTTGAGTCTCATCCAGATCCCATGTGTGGGCCTCTGCAGTTGTCCACTAACTTATCTTCTCTAGTCCCCCCATCACAGGAGCCAGCAGGTTCTTCAAATGTGAATAATTACGACACTTTCTTACTCAAACCATCCAGTGGTTTCTTGTCCCACACTATTTACCTGTGCGCCGAGTCCCTTTGATGTGCTCTCTGCCGCCCTCTGCTCTGTCCTCTGGAAGCTGCCCACCTGTCTTATCACACTTGCCACGCTGGCCTCGCACTGTTCTTTGAACATGCCATGCTTGTTCCCACCCTGGGCCTTTGCCCTTTTGCTCCTGTCACGTGGAGTGTGCTTTTGCCTCACAGATGTCACCTCGTCAGAGCAGCTTACTCTCCCACCCTGAACTACATACATCTCCAGCTCTTTTTGTACTTTTATTTTGAGACAGGGGTCTTACCAAGTTGCCCAGACTGGGCCCAGACTTGCAGTCCTCCTGCCTCAGCCTCCCAGAGCGCCTGGTTTACAGGCATGTGCCAGTACACCCGACTTCCCTGAGCTCCTTGGCCCTTTCTGTCCTCTTACTCTCAGTTGAATTTGCACCGCAGGTTTACCACTTCCCGAACGAGGGTCGGCTCGCAGGCCCTCCTGCCGCCCTGCCAGCTCAGAGTCTGGGACGTGGTTGGTAGTAGTCATGGCTCGGTGCAGAGTCGTTGAAAGGAGGTGCTTTGAGGGCAGTCACAGCAGAGTGCCTGCTTCAGAAAGGTTTGTCAGTGTATGTGCTGATAGCGTCTCTTTTTACCAGAGGTCAAAAAGGGAAATGAGTGGGGATAATCACAATTCTGTGATTAGATTTTAATTTAGAAGCGATTATTACTGTGCTTGTTTTGGGGTTTTTTTTTTGTATTTTGAGATAGGGTCTCACTTTGTAGCACAGGCTAGCCTTGAACTCACTGTGTAGTCCAGGCTGGACTTGAGCTTGCAGCAGTCCTCCTGTCTCAGCCTCCTGAGTGTGGGATTACAGTAGGCGCATGCCACCATGCCTGGCTATTACTTGTCATCTCACAGCCCTGTTTTTATTTCCTGTGTGTCTGCCTTCTAGGGAAAATCTCATCGTGACCAACAGCTGCTGCTTCTCAAGAAGCACCTAGAAAATAATTACAGAAGCAGAGACCGAAAATGGATTGTTCTGTTTCCGGAAGGGGGCTTCCTCAGGAAGAGGAGAGAAACAAGTCAGGCATTTGCCAAGAAAAATAACCTGCCATTTCTTACACATGTCACCTTGCCACGGGTTGGGGCAACACAAATTATTTTGAGTGCGCTTGTAGCACGACAGGAAAATGGAAGTCCAGCAGGAGGAGATGCTAAAGAACCAGGTATGATGGTTTTCAGCATTTCTTACTTGTTCTAAATGAAAGGTGTAACTTTTTTATAGCTTTTGTCAAATGGAACTAACATTCAGCAAGAAGGTAAAATTAAAAATTTTAATATTTCTATTAATAAAAATAGCTCATGCTTACAATACCTTATTCAGATAATACAGAAGTGTGTGAGGTCAAAGGTATCTTCCTCCTCCCTACCTGTCCTTCTTCTGCATGATCCCGCTGATGTGGTAAACATTCTTGAAAATCTCCCCCATCCATGAAACTTTGCTTATCAGAGAGATTTCTAGAAGTGGACTTGCTCAGTTAGAAGAAACAGAAACAGAAAAGATGTGAAAAACCATAGATATGCACATGTAAGTAGTAGTTATGTGTTATTTTTTAGCTATCAGATTTAGAAAGCTTTCGTTTAGTTTCAACACAAAAAATAAATTTAATGTAGTTTGGCCATATTTACTAAGACCCTTAAAGTGTTAATAAACCAGTTATTCCATTGCAAATAATACTTGTCAAAGGGAAATAATCTGAAGTATAGGCAAAGAAGTTTGTTGCAGTATCATTTATAACAGCAAAAAATTGGAAAATATCCAGAAGGGAGAATGGCTAGGTAATTATCAGATATCCCAACAACACAACTATTACAAATGGTATTTCTGGAGGGTTTATATTGGTGTGGCAAAGTGCTTATGCTGTGATGTTCATAAGGTGGAGTCATACAACTCTTGCGAAAATGGTATGAGCTCAAGTTTGTACACAATAAGCAGTAGGGAATGAGTAAAGAAAAAAACACTGAAACATTAGCAGTGATAGTTTCTGAGTTGTAACATGGGTGATTGTTTCCATTTTTTAATACTTTTCTTAGTTTTCCAATTTTTTAAATAATGAGTATGTATTACGTTTATAGCCAGGAAAAAGTAAGCCACACTTAAAGGTTCAGCTTTCCGAGAGATGGCCTGGTGAAGTGTGAGGTTTGGCAGAAGATACCTGTGCCAGTAGCATGAGGACGGTTCTGAATGAATTTACCTAAAATACTACATCCTGTGAAAGTTGGGTGATAAATTACAAATTGAAAAGACAAAAGAATTTCACTAGGCCTGTTTCCTTAGTTGCATTTTGCTATTTCTTTTATGTTTTTTAAATTAAGAGAAGTAGAAATGAGTGGCTCGGAGTATTTCACTTTTGGATGCTCCCTACTCGTTGAGTAGCTGTTTATCATCTTTTCCCCCTTCTTCACCACCTTTAAATAAATTGTCTAAAAAAAAAGAAATGAGTGGTTCTCAAAAATATGCTTTTAAATGGTGATAAAGACCAGATGGAGAAATGATGCCTGTGAGACCACATCGGCTTTTCCTTGTTTTTTTCAAGCAGCTGCTTGGCAGCCAGCTCTTGTAATCTCTCATCATCTACTAAAAAGACAATTTGATTCTGTTAATACAAAAGGAAAGCTCAGAATCGCTCCAGTGCTAGAGAGACACTGTAGCAATGTCAGCCAAGCCGAGCTGACAGACAGAATCCCACAGACAGAGTCAGCACCTCGGAAAAGGCAGGCACCTGTGGGTGCCTGAGGTGCTCTAGGCCCAGGGGAAGGCGCTGTGTACTGGCCGCCCGCCCTGAGGATGGTGGGCCAAGATTCTTGTGCAGAGAAGCAACGGCTGAAGTAGTTTTTATTTGTCCTGCCTTATTTATTCTAGCTGTGTAGGAAGGATCGTCAGTATACCTCAAAACAAGTTTGTCCTGTACTTTACTGTTCTCTTCTTTATAGTTCAGTATTTTGCATTTTATTTCACTTAGTGTTTGTAGTTACTAGCATTTTAAACACAAGCCATGCCTTTGTGTTTGCTTTATGATGCATACACATATCAAAATTAAGTTGTATTTGATTAACCTTCAAAGAGTTTGTATCTTTTGTGTGTTTGTTTTATGATATAACAAATACTAGACTGAACCATGGTGATTTCCCCCATCATTTCATTATAAATCTTTTCAAACATACATGAAAGTTGAAGGAATTTTGCACTGAATATCCATGAGCTGCCCAACTAGATTGTAGGTTCTGTAACATTTTACACTAAATTTATTTTACACTGTCATACTGTATTTTACACTGTCATACTGTTAGTTACTTATTTATTTTTTTGGTGCTGGGGATCGAACTCAGGGCCTTGTGCTTGCAAGGCAAGCACTCTAACCACTGAGCTAAATCCCCGGCCCACACTGGTGCATTTTGTTTTGTTTTGTTTTGTTTTCCTCTTAATTCCTAACCCTAACCCCTAACCCTGTTTGTTTTTTCGATGCATCTCAAAATAGTATTTTACCCCTGAACATTTCAGCATATATATCACTGGTAGCTTACTAAAATTTATTTCTTTACATGAACTTTGTTCCTTTAGGAGTACTGTATTATTTAAAAGTGATTTTTTTAGCCATATGTGGTGGTGCATGCTTGTATTTTGGCACTTGAGAGGCTGAGGCAGGTGGATTGCTATGCATCTGAGTCCAGTCTGGGCTACAAAGGGCATTCTAGTCCAGCCTGGAATAACAGCAAGACCTTGTCTCAATGAATGAATGAATGAATGCTTTTTTTTTTTTTTTAATTCTTTCACAGGTTTTTTTCTTCCCTTCGGTGTGTTGTTGTAAAATCCTTAAAGAAATTAAGGCTAATTTTTAAGTATCTGACAAGCAAAAGTATTTTATCACTGATTGCTAATGTGAATTTTGACTTAAGCTCAAAAATGAGTTACATGTTTTTAGGCTCTCCTAGATACTTGAGACAGAACAGAACATTGTTCTTTCAAGCGTGACTGTCATCGTTCTCTGTGAGGGTTCTCTTTTCAGCTCTTGCTCGGCGCGTCACTGTGTGCTGGGAACAAAACCAGTGTACAGAGGACCAAGCTAAATAAAGTCGCCCTCCTCTCCCTACAGCAGTAGTCACCTGTCATGCCTTCCAAAGGACAGGAAAGCTTATTGCTTCACTCGTATGTGACTCGCTGGAACTGGGAGTTAGTTAAGTGCTTAATTTTACTGCCATGTTCCAGAATGTATTGTTTCCCAATATTGTAAATCTTTGGGTTTGTATTATATTTAGTAAATGATCTGGTTTTGTTTCCAAGTCTGTTTTTCATTTTTGTGATCTGATATTTAGCTTTTGATCTTTTCATAGGCCAATTTTTATGGGAGTGATGAAATATAAATTAGACCTTAATAGTGCATAATTACACTGAATACTGAGTGCTGTGTATGCAGTAGATAATAGTGTTCTGTCATTTGATTTGAAATTCATTCCTTTTATAACATAGTAAGAAACCCTTAGTCTCAGCGTAAGTACACCATGAGACAGCACCACAGTTCATCCTATTTTTTTCAAAGTAAGAAGGTACATTGATAGGCTTTCTGCTGTTCAAGTCGTCTGTACTGCATTGTTTGTTGCAAATAAGAATTGATCCAATCTTAAGCCATTGTGTTCTTTGTTCTCAGAGAGCAAATCCAAAGGCCTCCAGTGGATAATAGATACAACCATAGCTTATCCCAAAGGTGAACTGTTAGATATTCAAACCTGGATCCTTGGATACAGGAAACCAACAGTCACACATGTACATTACAGGTGAGAATTCTGCATTAATACTTTTACGTGCCTAGCACTCTACCTCAGGACATTGTGCATGTTTTAATATTTAATTTTTAATCTGACAGTGAAAATAGTTGGTATGACTTGTATTTACAGGAAATAAAATCATTCTCATGCAGAATTTTTAGTATGAAAATATCATTTGCGGTAGTTATTTTCACTGAGAAAATGACATTCTAGAGGCACTATGATTATCCCATTGGCTGACACCTTTGAATAAAAGTAACTAAAGAGGGGTTGAGAATTTAGCTCAAGTTGTAGGGCACTTGCCTAGCAAGTGCAAGGCCCTGAGTTCGATCCCCAGCACCCAAAAAATAAATAAATAAAAGTAACTAAAGGGCAAACATCAAAGATAAATGTATACTCAGGGTAAATAGAGGTATATTACTAGAAATGGAATTTGCTTTCTAATTATAAATCCACATAAGAGTTTCCAAGTAATTAGATTGATAACTTAGAAATTTTACTATTTTACTATCCTTGTCTTGCATAAATAACAGCAAAAACATTTATTGAATATCTGTTTGATGCTAGCTCCTTGAAGTTTTTTGGGAGGAGATGCTGGTGATTAAAGTCAGGGCCTTGCATCTGCTAGGCAAGAGCTGTACCACTGAACTAAATCCCCAACCCCTCCTTGAAGTATTTTAATGTAGAATTTTGGGGGAGAGTTTCATGTAAATGTGTGAATATATTTATGAGAGCGTGGCCCTGATTAGGCCTGTATGGATTTGATTACATTTAGCTTTACTCTCAATGCTTTACTCATTTAGCTTTACTCTTTTTCCTAGTGTAAGACTTCGAACCATGGCAACTGACTTATAAATATGAGGAATTGATCCAATGTAAGAAATTGGCTTCCTAAAAAAAAAAAGAAATTGGGTTCCTTTTAACCAATAGTTTATAAATAATGAGAAAAAATGAATATAGTTATAAGGGATCTTAGAAATTGAAGAATTTGTCAATTTTTGGCAAAATTCCTTTAACAGGAGCAAAAATAAGGCTCTTAAATTCACTCATTCACTCGAAGCAGACGTTCTTAACCACGGGGCTCGTGGATGGACCTCAAGAGAATTTTTTAGTTTTATGTTTCTTTTTTTTTTTTTTTTTTTTTTTTTTTTTTTTTTTTTTTTTTTTTTTTTTTTTTTTTTTTTTGGTACCGGGGATCGAACTCAGGGCCTCATGCTTGCGAGGCAAACACTCTAACCACTAAGCTAAATACCCGGCCTTCTCAAGAGAATTTTTAATCCAAATCTATATGCGAAATTCTGTGTATGTTATGCTTTTTGTTTTTTTGGGGAGGAGGTGCTGGGGATTGAACTCAGGGCCTTGCACTTGCTAGGCAAGCGCTCTGCCACCGAGCTAAATCCCCAACCCCTTTGTGTATATTATGCTTTTTTACAGGGAAGCGCATAGCTTTCACTCTCAAAATATCCATGACGGAAAATGCTGAAGAATTCCCAACTTAGAGATCAAAAACAAATTATAGATGAGAAATAGTTAGTTTGGCTGGGGATTTGGCTTGCTGGTTAGAGTGCTTGCCTAGCAAGCACAAGGCCCTCAGTTCGATCCCAGCACCAAAAAAAAAAAAAAAAAA